>VHZZ01023849.1:0-30554 GCA_009801015.1 Silene noctiflora | reverse complement strand
CCGTCAATAGCGATGAGCGGGTGGGAAGTCTATCAACGGATCAGAGCAAAGGTACGAAGTGGTACGTGAGTTGGGTTTAGAACGTCGTGAGACAGTTCGGTTCCTATAGTTAAAAGTATGATGCGATCTCGTACTAAGAAATTGAAAAAAGAATTTCAATGAAAGTGGTAATCAAAGAGGAATCGTAGGCCGAGCCGAGTACAGCCCCTTCTTTCTTTTTTCGATGACATGAGGGCAACCGATTCCTGCCTTTTTACTTTTACTTGACTTATCCGGTCCGGTATATTACTTTTTTTAAATCCTGTGTCTAAGGTAACTCAAGTGGGAAAGCTATGGGGGACCTTCTTGCTCGGTAGGGGCACTCCTACTTCGATAGGCTCTCGGTTCCTACTTTCTGTCTCGAGCGGCTCACTTACCGAGAGGGTCTTTTTTTCTAAAACAAAGGCTTTCTTCTTCTTCTACGGGCCGGGGCTCCTCAATGAGAAAAAGGCCGACCTCCAGCTGCTGATCAAGCTGTCCCGTTAATTTTAAATCTTGATTGATCTTAATATTGGCACGACTTTTGTCTCTAGCATCTTCTTCTAAAGCTGCATCTTGATGGGCATCCTTGTTGAGCTTCGTTCGTGTGAGAACAGTTGCTGAAGGACACTCTGCAGGCATCGACTCGCCTCGTTCTCATCTTTTTGTCGATATCCTCTTCCTATGAAGAAGATTAAATATCCAACCTTGGTACAAGGCTAAGTAATTCCAGTCAGTTTGTCCCATCTTTAAACTATGCATATGGCTGCGTAACTTAAGAAGCCCGTGCCCCGTACTCGGACATATCAAATTAGCTCAAAAATACCCTAAATTCGAGTTATTTTACTTCAAGGAAAGCTCTTCTTCGCATTCGAGCAAATGACAAGTAGGCGATTTCAGCCCTAGTGCTGCAGAAAGAAAAAAAAAAAAAGCAAAGCCGGTCCCATATGGTCTAGTAAATTAAAGGGGTGAAGTCAGTCTCTTCCGCCCTTACTGATCAACCGCTGCTCTTGTGCGAAAAGGGAAGAAACCTCGTTACCATACCTTTATTTAGGAAATCGGGAGAAAACATCCTTCCTTAGTCATATTATTCCGAGGATACCAAAAGGCCTCTCTCGAAACGAAGCTTACTCCTCTTCGAGCTATAACTACCCTCGACTTTTTTTTTCAACCCTCTTTTATGAGGTATTATGCCGCTCAAGAGCGTATTTCTCCAACTATTTCTCGCAAATGACATGTAAAATGAACGCTATAAATCAGGATACGTTCTCGGCCAAAAAAATATGCTGAGTTCAGCGTTCAGTTAGAACGGGTATTTAGTGAGTATGATCCATCTACGCTATGCCAGTAAGCGCATAAGCATAAGTAAAGTAGCGTTGCCAAGGAGCAAGTATGTCCATTGTATTATTCCTTTGATTCAAGGCTCACCCCTAAAGGTTCAGTGTCTATCGATCGATTGTTTGACAAATGTGGCATGGGGAAAAGCTAGACTTCTTGTTATTCTTAATCAGTCAAAGCTCTTCCCAACACCTTACTTTACCGCGGACGTGCTGATCTTAAAGGAGTCAGTATTCTCACGTACAACACCCAGCTCGCTCCGGCACTACACTTGCTCAGTAAAGAAAGGAGTMAGAATTCAAGTTCGAGCTAGCAGCAAGGAAATCTCATTCCACGGGCTAGGACTTGCTTTCAAGCTTTGACACCAAACAAAAATGTCTTTGAGCTACCCATTCTATAGAAATAGCAAAGAAAGCCTCTAGCAATCCAGCAAACAGCTACACCCTACGCGTTACCTATTGGTCAGAAGACTCGTGAACAACCAGCTATACAGCTCGTTCCAGCACTCATTTCGTCAGAAAGAGCCCTTAAGCGTGAAGCGGACTTAGCCGGAGTAAGCTAACTCTCTACATGGGATTCCAACCTCCCTTTATGAGTAAACAAGTTCTATATAAGAAAGACGAACCCTATATAGAATTAGGGCTATATCCGTTCTAAAAGTTCACTTGCGGGCACAGCGTATGAGGTAAGTGTTGCCACGACCTATTACGAGGTCTAGCACTCAAGTTAAAGATTTCCTGAAAAAAGATGACGTCCGTTCTTCAGGTAGAGAAAGCGCAGCTCCCACCGATCCAGCTAACAAAAGACATGCGGTGGGATTTCGCCTCTTATTTATCTTATCTAGTCCTCAACCATGCTATTCGAACAACCTGTGCAGGAGCCCCCTGGGTACGGCATTGCCATAGATTCGTCTACTTCCTTAGCGTATAGTCGGGGAAAGGATACTTGTGTGCACTCCACAAGCAAGAGAGATATAAGGAGATATCTTAGGTCTTAACTATAGGTCAATAGACCCAGCAACCATACTCCAAGTATATCTGCTCGCTTCACCTGTTTCACTCGTTCATTTCGTACCACCCGCAATAAGAAGGAAGCAACCACAGTGCATTTGTTTCACATACCTCTTACCTAAAGGGGGCAAAGGTGTTTATAGTCCGAAATCGTATACAGAAAAAAGAAGTGCCTTCCAAAACCAGCTAAAACCTCTACAAGACTTTATGCATCAAAAGTAAAGGGAAGATAGAAGCTGTCCTTAACTGGTGTAAAGTTAGGTTGGTGGTGAAGCGTATGCCGAAGCCTTTAGACTGCATTTGGGAGATCCCTGAATCCTGCATGCTCCGTTTAGTATTGAGGCATCATGGGCTAAATCTATGAAATCACTCTTTATAAAAAAGGGTGGTGGTTGGTCGGATCTTTGAGAGATTGGCACTAACCTGATGGGAATTTTGTTGATTGATTCCACGGGCGGACATACATAAAGGATGCTTTTTACAGCATGCTGATTAAGCACTGCCAGGATAAGCCGCTTACTTTTGGGGTCCATTACAGAGACCGCTAGCATCAACTCCGTTTTCGTCGGGCCCAAACGCTGTGGACGCCACTTTCTGACTTCTAAGAATAAGATTAGAATTTAGCGAAACAGAACAAATTGGCAGGATCGGAAGATCGGGGATGAGTTTTGCAGGCCGCGTTCGCGCACGAAGACCCCCACCAGTAACAGGACCTAGAAGAGCAGCATCATAGGCAATTGGTGGACTTGCGCTTCAATTCTTTGGTGAGTGAAGTGTGCTTTAAAAGTCTTAAAGAGTGACTTGATCGTCCGGACGACTCTACTTACTATATTATTCTTAGAATAATAAGACAGGACTTGAAGTGCATTCTTTTGAGTGAGGCTGGCCTCCAATAAAAGAGAAGTTGTTCAATCGTACTAGCTAGTATTGTTTCAATCCTAGCCGGTAAATATCATTTCGAAGGGAGGGGTACCAGAGCGTTATTCACCAAAGAATCCTTTTATGCTAAGGAGCCCCCGGGTAAGTGGGGTCACCCCCCCCCCTAAATTTCTCAACCGCCGTACCAGCACTATCAAAAGCATCCGCTTCAACGTTTCTTTCTTTGACTACTTTGCCCAATCCTGCTCTCGCTCTACTTCTTCCAGATTTACCCCCCCCCCCGCTGGATATCTTTTCACTTAATTATAGGAATCCTAACCGAAAACAGAGGACTGGGAGCTCATTCTGCGCGCCCTGCCTTAAAAGCTCGAAAGTCAACTCACTTAACGAAGCACTTTACTTCATTTCTAAGAGAAGAGCGCTACCCTTTTATTAATCTAGGTGAAATCCGGTGAGCTTTATAGAAGAGCATGACTTCCTTATCACTATAGGTAGACGCTTTCATTTCTGGATCTCCGGAAAAACGCTTCCAGAGGTGCTATAGGCAAAAGTGAATCTTTTTTAGTTTTATGGTTTATGTTCTTAAAGTAGGCCACCCTTAAAATCCTTTAAATATAGGGCAAGTCCTCAACAGATCTTATAGATTTTATCTGATGGAAATTTAGTTGAAACATAAGTAGATTTCATCCCGTTTAAGGGCAGCCCTTGCCTATCACATTAGGTTACTTTTGTTTTGTCGTCATTCCACTACATGTGGTGATTCTTCCTAGAAACGACAGTTTGTGACTTAGGGGAGCCCTCTATCGGTTATAATCTATGAAAGCTTTTTTTACATAAAAAGGAGCTATTTCAGCTCAAAGGCGCAGATTCCCTCTATCTTTATCAAGCTCTCTCGTTACACTCTGGACTGGTCTACTTGATTTTTTCTTTTAATAGTTTTTCCGGGAAGAAAGTGCGTTCCTATGTCTATTGAATTCACGTACTTTCCTATAGGATCGGCCCATTTAGAGAGACCCTTTTCGGGTGAGCTCAGCCTACTTCCCTCATGAGAGGCCCTTGACATGTCGACTAGAATGTAATTGAAAAGAAAGACGAGAAAAAAGAAGAGCAGAATCTAAATCTCTATATAAGCTATTGTAATTCTATCTTAGAGAAGTTATTTTCTTTGACATTCCTCAGGAAATTTCCTTTCTACGTAAAATACCCGACTTCCTTAATATATAGGAGAAGGATAACTTTAAACAAGGGGTAATATCACAACTTTTTTTTTTATTCCAGGGGACGTGTCAAGAGGGGGCGGGCGAAGCTCACTTTGTACAGTTAAAGCAGGCTTATCAAAGAGAAAGGGCGTGGACCCCCACTATGGATACTGGAAGTTGCAGAAAGTTATAAAGGATTGAGTGGAGGAAACGGGTGCAACAGAAGATATCTCAGTTGAAAATGAAATAGAGGCCCCATCAATAAAGCACGCGCAAGTAACTATACCTCAAACAGTTTAGTATTTTATCCAGTTTATCTTGCCTCAAGGAAAGCTTTGAGATAGATATTAAATCTTTCTGAAGAATCCGAAAGCCAACTCATTACATGCACTCTTTGAACTACGAGAAGCAAATAGTCGTGCCCAATCCTAATATATAAGTGGTCAAAGAGCACTCCGTATTCGCCATACACATAACAGGCGACGTAGATAAAGGAGAAAAAGAAGTGATGACGAAGTCAAAGAAAGAGATGCCATAGTGGTAGCAGATTGGGCTGAGCCAGATGGTGTAGCTATCACACTCTTGTCTTGCGTCTAATGCCTCTTCACCTTTCGCACTAGCCAATCAGACGCAGACTCATCAAACAGCGCATTTTAGTTTTTACTGATTGTAAAAAAACTTTTATCAAATAAGAATGCAAGGCAGCGCGCCTATAGTAGATGTGGCTCATAGCGTCTACTATTGTAAAGAAGCCTATGTCTGGCAAAGCCTAAAAGAAAGCAAGCCAGCAAGCGGGGCTAGCTACATTCTGTTATTCGTGCATCCGTTTAAAGAAAGTGAATAGCACGGGCATCATAATCATATAGAACGCCAATTCCGCCCCTGACTGCTCAGACTCGGTACATTGCTAATAATTTCAGCTTTTCACCCTTGTTATTGATCGAGTAGCCCTTATGTAAACTCTTTCCTTAGTAGCTGATCTAGCTAGCTAGTAAACTTCCTTTCGCTAACGTTCAAGCTATAAATCCCTTTAAAATTGAAGAACCTGAGGCTGTTTTATCTGAGCAAAGGTGGGCCGAGTTCCTCTAGAGAACGTAGTTTTACTCATTCATTCTGCCTGCTCTTATGAATTCAAATGTAAATGAGAGAGAATTCACAAGGACTAAGTAGGACGAAGCACTTACATCACAAATGGAATAATCCGGAATTTCTATAGCTCAGCTAGCTCTTTTTTTTATCGGGTTCTACTCCCGCCCCCCATAATTCCAAGGTCTTTAGCTTGCCATTCTAAGAAAAGATCTAGGGCAGCTCGCCAACCCACTTTTATTTATTTTTTTACCTTCGGTAGAGAAAGATAGAGGCTTCTTTCCCTTTACAATTGAAAAGTTAAAATGCGCAGCATGCTGCAAAACCCGTCTTTTTTTTTTAGTTTATGATCTCATTTGCCTTCACTTCAGCGGTTTAAGAACATAACAAGACTTGACTTAAGCAGCGTACGTAATGCATCTCACCTCTATCCTGCTCTCGTGGCACCAGAATAGATCACATAGGACTCGGGAGATTATCTCGGTTGCTTAGGTAATTGAAAGTCAATCTCAAAGCCTAAGCTAAGACAAGCTTCTAATTAAGTGAGGGGTCAAATAAGAGGGCTGGTGAAGCAAGGTGTCTTTTTTCTTTCGATCCTACCTTCTTTAATCTCGGCCCATTCGTCAGGTCAATAACAGAAGTTGGATCTCGGGCATTCGAAAAGTAAGATGCCGGCACGCCTTGGTTAGCCTTAATGCTTAATGATAGATAGGGCACAAGGGTCTGTCTAGCAAGTTCAATCTAGAACAAAGAAGGGTGCTTTGACTGAGAGTTGGTTGGGAACAAAGTGACGAACGGGTGCGTAATGCGTAGGAAGCTATCTCAGAGCTCGGACCAAATCCCGAAAGAAAACGAGAACTCCTTTCTTTTCTTGCGCAGTCTTAGGTAGTTGGTCGGGAGAGCGGGACATTGACTGCCAAGGTCGAAAGATGGTAAATCAATGCTGACCAAGCCAATGATGCTTAGCTGCTCTTTTTGATGATCGGTAAGACCTTAGTAACACAAAAAAGAATCCTAATTTATCTACCCCAAGAATATGGGAGTGAGCTTGAAGTTGGGTTGGTCCAGCCTGAGTAAGGCGGAGGAAAGGTACTCCGCAGAGACAATTGGGACAAAGACCAATTCAAAGGGTAAGGCGAAAGCAACTGGTGGATCCGAGTCCGAAGTGAAAGATCTTTCGTCCAGTGCAGCTTGGCTCGGGTAAAAGTTGCTTTGCCATGGCAGCTTAGTATGATCGAGCGATGACAATCGTGAGAGCTACATTGCTCCAGGGTTCATCGAAATTAATAGGTTATCGGACCAAAAGGTAGTTTCTTTTCCGTCCGCGCCCACATTAGCCGCTTAAAGGATCAAGGCCGTGGGGCGTAGTTCCATTGCTAAGCTCCAACGAGACGAGGCAGCAAGAAGACAAAGACCCCTGCTTGTTAACTATTAGCCCCAAGGTCCCAAAAGATAGTAATCCAGTAGCGAGAAGGAGAATAAGGCGGGTTCGGCTTAGGGGAGAAAGATAATATAATAAGGTGTGAAACGGATCCTGTGAACACTGTCAGTATAAGAGGCGCAAGTAGATTTTGATTATTGTAAGAATAGGGGATTCGAAATGGAGTTACCGGACGTGCCAAAGTAGATCTTACTTTACTTATGATATAGGAAAAAATAATATAAGAAGCAGGGTCTTCAACTTGCGATATCATCTGAGTTCTCGGATTGCTAAGCGATGTTCTTTTTTCCTTGTTTATGGAGTTTGAGATCTCTGTCTAAGTGCCGGCTAAGAACATGCAACCCCTTGGGACCATTAAAGAAGAGAGGGAAGGAGGAATTCTAAATGTAAAAGATCCAACCAGTATGTCTGCTCTTCTCAAAGAAGGTGTCGCAGGTTTACTAAATATAATAGGTTGAAGACTTCTTCTTAGACTTTAAGTTATACATTTACAATTTAATTTTTACTTTGCGCTGTTTCCAATGGCCTAAAACGGAGGAACTCTGTAAAGAGAAGTAGAAAAAAGATAAATGGAAAATGAATTTCATATCTTACTATCATATAGAGGAGCGAGCTGGTGGTTTATGCTTAACCGGGATAATGCGCAATTAGTCTGCAGAAGCAGATTTGGTCGAAGCTTTTTTTTTTATGCTTTGACCGGAGAATTTTTCGTCATTCGACCTTTTCAATAAGGATTTGAGAAAACAACAGTTGACTTTTGTGGCCGACCCGGCATAGTTATAGGCTGGTTCCCGATTCTTTGGTTAATTGGTTTCACTCACCCGCAGCTACTTCTATAGCAGCAGCTGCCCCATCGGACAGAGAAATTGGGAACCGCCCCCGTTTATAAAAAAAAGTAAGCTTTACTTTACTCAAGTTAAGTTAGGCTCGACCTTTCCCTCCCGGACCATAGGGGAAAGGAATTGGAAGAATCTCTCTAAACCAATCATGAGAGGAATAAATCCGCTTAATCTTTTGACTGAGTCCGCCTTTTAAGCCGGTTTTTCAGGGCTCATTGTGATTGTGCGACCCTTGGTTACCGAGATCAAGCTCTTCTTGAAAGGCAAGGGCGGTTCAAATACCATTTACTATGCCTATACCCCGTGTATTAAGCGGATCTCATACATAACTCATAAATATGATTTCTACTCGCTGGGAAAGCTCCTACTGACGAAGCAAGCATGTGGTCGAAGATGCAAATCGAACGGATGCAGCCAATGAAGCAGCCGGCGGTTTATAGACACGCGAGGAACGGGTCTTCCAAAACCAGGTAGAAAGATTCTCCACCAACGGAACCCTTAAATACAAGGGATAAACTGGCATAATAAAAGATGTTTACTATAGGATAGGGTCTGTTCATAAGGCATTCACCGAGACAGAAGTTGGCTCGAACAGTACTGATTAAAGGGCTCAAGCGGTAGCGAAGAGGGGACCCATTAACTTTTTCAGCTAGCGCAGGGTCAAAGCCAAAGCCTTACCTTAAGTTTAGGGTATTACTCTCTCAATCTCACGGGTAGCTCGCGGGGAAGAAGAGAAAAGTCCCATACTGAAGCGGATGTCTGCGCCTTCGTCTCACTGACTTTTTTTTTTCTCGAGTGTAAAGATCCCCTTACTAGCGCTAATGAAAAAAAAACTACCAAAATTCAAGAACCCGGTGGGGGCATGCAAAGCTTGAGTGCGAGCGGCTGCTCGTTCGTCCAACCTACCTACCCACCTGCATCCTGCTTTGAGGAGGGAGTGAGAGGTAACAAAACTCATTTAGATGTGATTTCCGCTTAAAACTGGAGCCATTGTCCTTTTGGGAGTCCTATCTCACGTGGTTTCTTTAATCTTCGAATGCAAGCAGGAGCGAAGTGAACTTGGCCCACCAGTAAAGCTCACCCTTAATATACGCATCCGACAAATATCTTTCCTTAACAAGGGAATTTTTTTTATGCGGCCCGTCCCACCCCTTTCTTAAAGGAAGCGCAATTGTCTTATTGTCCCATTCTTCCAAATTAAGTAAGATCATTTATGAGAAGAGCGCACGGAAGAGGGGATGCTTTTGGCTCGACCAATTCCCCGAGGGAATCTAATTTTATAGTCCTATAGCTGACTCGAGCAACTCTTTGATCACATAATTGGCATGCAGGGACAGTTCTTCAGCCATACGGAAAGAGACATGCGGCTTATCACTCTATACCCTCAACTTCACAAATTAAGAATAGGACACGTACTAGTAGCCTTTTGCTTCTTTAGGGACTTGCACGCTAATGAGAGGATGGAGGTGGTTAAACGAACTCTTCTGTCCATCTTGTTGAAGAAGATGCGGTTATGGCGGGCCTTTCTTTCAATTGTATGCTAAGGGAAGCTGACCCTTAATACAAGACGTCAAATCTAGGTTTTGTTGGGTAGGAATGGCAGCCGAGATTCTTCACAAAACATGAGACTACGCTCGTTCCCTTGATTCCCGTGTTAGAGATGAGGCGTACCAGACTTGTCAAGGCCCCTTTGGTTATGAAATATCTCGACCATTAGGGGGAGAAGCGAAGACTGTCAAAGAGAGGAGTTGCGTGCGAACATGAGAGACTCATTCTTCCCGTGCATCCTATCGAGGAAAAAGTAGCGGTTATGCCGGGTCATTCTTTTCTTCGATCAGAGGAACCTCCTCGAACGCATCTGCTTCTTCTGTGAACAGGAAAGGCAGCTCGTCGAAAGCAAGCTGCTGGAGGCAAGAAACCAATTCGAGTTAATGCAACGAGCGGGGGGTTGGGTTGGCAAACGAAGACATCGCTGAAAGCAAGAGAAAGAAAAAAGAATAGGGGTCGAGGGTATCGAAAGACGAACCCGCCAAGGAAGCTTACATCCGAAGCCTGTTTGCGTGACATAGTAAATTCTCTTATCTTTGATACTCCGCCTATCCTTCTTTTCAATCAGTCCTGCGCCAGCTATTGCTACTTTTGCTACCGGGTGAAGAGGCTAGAGTAAGGGACAAAGCACTTTTATTTTACAAAGATCCACCTACGTATTGTGGTCTCGAGTAAAATAAATTTCATATTTGAAGAAGACTGTTACACCGAGAGACCACAAAGTCTCGATCGAGCCATATCACCGCGCCATGCCATAACAAAAGTCTAACAGGACTTCAAACATAGGATAGGAGCCAGAAGAATCATAAAAGGTTCGCCCAGTTTTACATGCTTTTGTGCGAAAAGCACTAGTGTGGAGCCCTTCTTTCTTGTGTAATTGTAGAACCTGTACTTACATTCTATACTAATGCTCACTTCTCTTCTTTCAGCAGCAGCGCCTGATGATACTGATCTTGCAGCTAAAGCTGATTCAAAGAACAAGCTTTCAATTTCTAATTGGGTAGTAAGGAATCTAAGTACCAGGTTTCGTTTCCTCTCCTAATTAATCTACTTCTTTGCCGACCTTAAAAAAAATGTATGTGGATCAGTCCCAAATTCCTTTGTTTAAGGAACATTATAAGCCTCAATTGGTCAAATCGTTTGATTTTGATCTTCTTTATTAGTTTTAAGAAAGCCACTGCAGCAATTGGCTCTATCACACCCGGAGGAGATTTAGAAGGAATCGTCGATCCCAAACCGACTACGTCGAGGCCTACCTAACTTGGGCGATATTCCCTCTTCAGATGTTCGGATGTCAAAGCACATTCGACGTGCCAACATTATGTTATGTTCTTACCCTATGGTTCTAATTTGAGCTAGTTAAAGGGTTCATTTTGCTGCTTAAGTAAAAAAGGAAAAAAATTACATTCTGCGTATAGATAGGAACATGCATCAGTAAGCTAGCCTCATCAGTAAGAGCAAAAGGATCCTTATCCTCTGGAATTGGAAGACAGAATCCGCCTCATCCGTAAATGAACTCGACTACTCAATTCTTTCGTGGGCTTTAACATTGTGACTTGTTCAAAATAAAGTGCTTCTTAGCTTCCTTAGAGAAAGAGACAGAAGGGAATCTAAATATAATTAGAAATACGTAAGCGGTGTTAATAGCAACTCTTTTTGGGGGCAGCAAAAGCAAACTAATTTTCAACTCGCATTAGAATCAGAATTCTAATCATACCCCTCAGCTTAAAGCGTGGACAAAAAAGTCTCACCTTTTAAGCGTACTGCCCAGAGATTTGCATCATGATTTATTTGATATCCTTTTTTAGAAGAAGAAAAAGATAACTCGCCCTATAAGTAAAAAAGTGAAAAAAAAAAATCTTTCTGAACAAGAGGAGATCTTCTCTAGTGGGCATAACTAACTACTTACCTTGTCTCGAAAGCTCACCTTGTATTTTAACTCTTCTTTTATAGCAAAGCAGCAAATCATAAGTCTACTATCTCACCAAGACTGGAGCAGTAGTCCTCTTACTATTATGTATTAAAGGAGGAGTTGTTCGCTGGTAACTCTTCTCACTTAGAGGCATTCCTTCTTGTATGTACGTATTTATCGATCGCAGTAAACTAAACGTCAGCCATTAGTCTCCTTCCTTTTGGTGGTGGTTTCCTTATAGATGACGGGTAGCATGAGAGTAATGAATGGGGCGACGAGTGTAATAGATATAGCTAGGAGTAGTAGTTCTCGAGTAGGTCTTATACAGAGTAGTACAAATTAGGTATGGAAAGTGCTATACCGCTAGTAGCGGTAAACAAAAAAATAATTAAACAAAGAGGATACTTACAATTTAAAGTTTAAACCATTTCTTTCCCGAGTCTTCGTCTTTTCTGGCAATTTCTAAGTGAGTAAAAAAGAGGCCTCTTTTGTGGGACTCTTTATACGAAATTAACTCGCATTATTCCACTTGAAAAGAAAGAGTTTCTATCCTAACTCGTCCACAGCAACATAGGCGGCCCGTCATTCTTAACATTTTAGAGATTACTTTTGCTCGGAACCTTTCTTTTATATTATATCAGACTCAGTAAATGAGGGCGGGCGCATCAAAATAAAGTAGGGAAGCGCCCGCAGTTAAAAAAGAAATAGAGGATGTATGAGAAAGAGAAACTCCGTTGAGTATGAGAGAGTTTGTTGACGAGCAGATGATTCTATGACCTATAAGTCTAAGATGGGATAGTTCCAGTTTACTGTATTAGTGGGTTTATGAGCCTTCGGAGCTTAATAAGATTTTAACTGGTCTATTTTCGATTGTTGATGAATCTGATGCTACTTAAGAATAATAGGAAAGAATGAAACCAACCGCCAACCAAGCTACTCTCCTATAATAATGCTAATACTTGCTAATTCAGATATATGATTTGATTGATCAGATGAGACTTACCTGGCAAAGAGATAAATGAAATGAGTCCAGTCCTACCTGCTGCTTTGGCTAATGAAAAAGAAGAATTAAATTATTTAAATCTAAGTCACAAGTCTTTGTCTGGAGAACCCAACTATCCTATATCTTCTAAACTAAAAGAAGCTGCTCCTATCTCGGGTTCTATCATGTTAATATGTGAGCAGAAAGCCTCTATTCCCATCTAGGACTAGTAAAGCCAAATCCTTTTCACCGTGTAAACCTTTAGAATTTATAAAGCCAATTTAACATAAAACATTAACTCGTAAGCTGTCTTACGATTCAATCAATTACTCTTACTTACTATAATTGTATACTGAATTTTTTTTCTTAGACTTACTTTGGCTGAAGCTAAAAAAAGAAGATGCCTTAAGGAATTCTCGGAATTGTAGACTGGAAAGTGATGCCAGCCTCACTTAGATATAGGGTAGACGATTTCAAGTAGGGCCTTAGTAGAAGTTACTAAACGAGCTAGGATATTGTTGTATGGGTAACTGTTACTTTGATGTCAATTTTAAACACAGCCTACTCTAATCTAACAGCGGGCTCCGTCTCATGAATTCTACTCTAAGAATATCTAATGCGCTTCGGGACTCCGATCGTTCTTGCAAATCCGTAATATAAGTATTCTATATAATATTCATTCAAATTTCACAACTAAATCCCAATATAAAAAACTAAAGTAGTAGGGGGGGAAGTGGAGCTGAGAAGCGAACAAGCTGTATTCTAAGGTCAACCAGAAGTTATCATCTCACACATAACTTACTTATCGTGCTTTTTTCTATATTATAATTAGCAGCTTCCCACAACACGGCAGGAAGCTTCTTAAGCAGACAAAGGAGTTCTTTTCCGGAAATAATCTAACTCAAAAATATGAGTACTATAGCTTACTGACCGCCGCTTACTCTTGCTTTAGAGTATATGAATGGTGCAACCGGAATACAAAAACAAAATAAGGCAGTTATTAAACATCTAGTGATAGTGGTGAGAAACGTATTAGTGTCTAAAAGACCCGTAAAGAGAAGCATCCAAAAGCGGAAGTCTCCTGAAAAAAAAAACTTCTATTCCAGTTTAATGCGAGCATACCTCTCTAAGTAATTTATCTTTGAAAATCGGACTTCTTGTTATATATGATACTTAATTCCTCTTAATTTGTATATAGAATTTATGCTATTTCGCCGCAAAAGACAAGAGTAAAGTTATAATTTACCGAGGATTTGCGCCATCAAGCGACTTTATCAAAACGAACAAACAATAGAATAAGAGAAGTAGTGCACCTATTTGATACCGTTTTCTGGATCGAGTAATTAGAACAGAATATAGGCGCAGTGAGTAGGGTGTTAACGTACCGAACGGGTTAGAGCTAGCTGTTGGCGAACTAGCTGTTCGTTAGAGTTAGACGTGAGATAGAAAATTATTTCTAAGGAGGTTTTTTATCGGACCAATCCCTAAAATATAACAATCCTAATCAGAAATATTAAAAAGTGCTGTTTGATGACCTTTTCAGTTTTTATTAAGGTAAGCCTATCTAAAAAAGTATTAAGCTACTGAATAAAGCTTAAAACCTTTCTTCTCTTCTGATGTAATATCTAATCCATGTAAAGCAGCGCATAAAAAGTTAGGGGCCGTCTTTTATACGAGTATTCACCTTCAACACAGGAACTATGCTTGGCTTTTCATCCACAAAAATCTCTTACGTTTGCTTCACTTAGTTTCCAATTAGATACATACTAACTTTACACTATTATATACTATAAATAAAGAAAAAAGAAAGGAGAGACAGTACCGCGATTTGTGTTGGATCGAATAGATTACTAAAAAAATATCCTTCGCGAGCATGTTTTCACATGAGGTCCTCTCTTTGCTGATAGGGCGAGTAAAGGATACGAAAGGATAAAGTGCGTCAAACAAGAGGGTTCTTCCCGAGCAGAGGAGCTTTGTATGCCCTTAGTCTAAGAAAGGGGCAGGACATAAATGAACTTGATACAGGATCAGAAGGAAGTAAGGGCCAACTAAAGCTAAGCCCTAAACGCAAACTACAAAGTAAAAAAGCACTTTTTATAAAAATATCAACAGAAAATTATACATTTAATTGACATATAAAAGAACAAAAAAAAAGATTCATAGAAGATATACCATTTGCTTAACACATTAGACTTGAAGATACCGTTTAGGAAGGAAAGGATACTTTTTTCAACGAAGATTTTCAAAGAATGCGAGATTTTTCGGTTTAAAAACGAGACCTCAGGGGGTCAAGAGCCAAAAGCAAGTGCGAATAAAAGGTTTTATTTCTCTTCCCTCCTGTTTTCTTTAAAGGTAACAGTCCACTAAGCACGCTTGGGTTTTAAGACTCAAGGTCGTAAGCTTCCGCTGATGCCGATGCTGCCGATGAAGAAGGAGCTTAAATAGAAGCGTATGCTGTATATAGGGTCCGAAGATTGCTTCTTTTTCCTTCTCTTCGCTTACTTGTTTTTACCGTTAATAGATTGGACCTAAGGCAAGAAGCCGCTCGTTGGAGAGCCGGTAAGAGCCAGACTTTTAATACACGATCCTGGTAACATGCGGGTAAGCTCTTTTCCTTGCTCAATGCTCAATTTAAAAGCCAAAAAGAGGGAAATTCGCCGATTGAAGCGTAGCATTGTTCATATATGACAAGAGGAAGCACGGAGCCACCCTTCAACGCTAGCAGCGAGTGCACGAAGATCCTCGCTCAGGTTAATACGAACCGATTCTGAACTGTTGAATTAGATTGCCCGCGTTGAGATCCGGAGACCATTAGGAATGGCATCCAATATCTGTTTGCTTAACCCTAAGGGGCAGTTGTGGCTGTTTTAGCTTTGAGCGGGATGGAAAAAAAAGGACTTCGACCACCGCTCTTTATAGCTGGCGGATAGCCTTAATGTTATGAGTACGCAGGCACAAGCCTTCTTTGGACAAGCCATTTCAAGAACCATAGACCATTAGAGGAGGGGGTTTTTCTTAAAAGAATACTAATTCTTAATCATACTATGAATGTGACTGCCTATCTTTGTTCGAACTCAAAGAGCCAAGCTAGATTGCTCCGACTATGACTGAGGCGCAGCCCTTGCCCTCGCTCGGGACTTGTGGTAACGGATCTCTATTTAATAAATGCACTTTACGTACTTTGACTTTAAACGAACTTTTCCAGGGTAGGCCCTGATCGAAGCGGAGATCATGGTTGATAGGTGGAAAGCTCATCCTTCACTTCCTTCTGCTGCCAAATAGTTGATATAGGTTAAGTAATTTTTTTTGCAAGGGTCCTCCCAAAGGATTCATTCCCGATTTTTCAAAGCATTTTGGGTTTTAGGGGGACTGCTTTTTTTGTGAACACGGCTGCGTCGGCTTCAAGGTTTACGGTAAGGAGCTTTCCTCTCATCTAGAAATAATCCTTTCCTTTGATATCGTAACAAGATCGTAGTAAGAAGTGAAAAAGGAGTTCAACGAGCCAGGATTGAATCATTCGCGGGGTTTTTGAATATTTGAATTCAATTCCCGCAGCCCCCATTTGGCGAAAAAAGACCTATTCAACAAGACATAATGCATCTATTTTCTTTAGATTCAAAGCATGCTATCTACTTCGGTTTTCGAGTATTGAGAATAATGTAACGGCGCCTTTTCCGAAAGTTGATAAGTCATCAAAAAGTCCGTGTCCATGATGGAATAGTAAATATTTCTCGCTTTAAAGGTTCCCGTGGTGATATAATATCTTTGAAATTAAGTAACTAGGTTCGCAAAGCAGAGTTTAGGAACCAAAGTGCGGCTCGAAAGCGCGTAGGTAAACAGCTGACTTAGGGTTAGGGGAAGAAGGTTGGTCAAAGGCCTAATTCGTTTCAAGGTAAAGTAGATCGACGAAGCCTCTTCTTTACTTAGGTTTGACCTTGAAGGAAGCAACCCGTCGGTATGTCAATATCGTATCGACTGGAATGCCTTACTTTTATGTCTTGGTTATCGCGAAAACAAAGAGCTAAGGTCCTCGTAAAATGTGTCTGAAGGTGTGGACACTACATGGGCACTGAATCCCTATTTTATAGTAAAAAGGGGACAGGTGCGTACGCTTGTGGTTTATGGGCACCAATAATGTCTTAACGTTTTAAAATAGTTTAGTATGCTGCTTAGGGCTAGAGAGCTTTCTTGCCCTTGGGACATGGGGCCTTTACACAAAAAGGTATATTTCCGATTAACTTCCTCCTTTAACTTTCAGGAAATACCCAGTATACTCTTGAGGGCACGTTGGGGTCAAATAAAGCTGGGAATTCTTGTGAGACGACTCCCCTTGACATATGGCTCGATCACTTGTCGGCTAGCTTGATCGGATAGCACGTTGCCACCTCCCGCGATTAACCGGTTAAACAAGAAAAAAGGAAGTATTAGCCGAAAAAGAGATACAAATGAGGTTTCTTAGGCTTTCTTTAAAACTTTTATGATAAAAAAAAAAAAACGAAGCTGCATATATATTTAAGTTTGAGAAGCTCTTTCCTTTGTGGGTTTAAGCTCGAGGCAGTTACTATACTCAACCCAAAACAAAGGGAGTCGGGGAAGACATTAGAATAGCTGGCAGTAAGAGTTACAAGTAAAAGATCGGGAGAAAAGGCAAAGTCAAGTGCCCAAAAAGGGTTGGTAGATCCAAGGCCAAGTCATTGTCCTGTCTTGGGAGAGAACGGTAAGCTCATTCAAGCGCATCGTAGACTATAACTAGTTCAGGAGCCGTAGCGGAAAGTACTATAATAAGGAACCATGTCATTATGAAGCGGAGGATACGTATCATCCGGGAAAGAACTCGACTACTCGACCCTCTCCTTTCAGTCGAAGTATAACTACCCTCTTGTGATCCATTTTTTTTTCTCTTTTCCTAAAACTTAAACTCTTACGCCCAAGCACTTATTTTTTTTATATCCCTACCTACCTGAGCTTCCTTAGACAGAACTGTGTGGCCCGTAGGAAAGGGGGAAGCCCAGACAAATATCAATGAGTAACTTGGAAAAAAGGTCTCACACTTAAATTCTCTCGTGAGCTTCAACCGCGAGAAAGCTTTACCAAAGCACAGGAAAGCTAGACGCGCTCGTAACAAAACAAAATGGAACAGCAAAAGGATCGATCTCGAATAGTCCCACCAAGAACCTGGATCGGCATCAACTGCAGTAGATGGAATCGCAACTTCCATTGTAACAAGAACGAGAAGTGCTCGCATATCTTTATCAGGAAGACTTTCCTTCATTATTATGCACTATATATGCAAAGCCGTATTAAGAGATTAAAATTAAGAAATGAATTTCTTTAAAGATTTTTTAAAGTGTTTATAAGGAGCTTCCCACGGAGCTACTCCAAAGTCGAAAGCTTGCTTAAATGGCATGTTTAATGATAATACTAAGTAACAAAAAGAATACGATATCGCGCGAGTAGAGTCTTTTTCTTCAAGCGTCTAGTTATAGCAAGTTCCCTGATCCGAGCCTACATAAAAAAAAAAAATACTTTGACCGTACAGATTTCAGGAGCTTGGGTCTTGAGTTAACAACAGTAAAGGTGCGATCTGACTGATTCAAATTCAACAAAAAACAAAGGAGAAGCTCTAAATATAAGCAAAGGAAAGAAAGCAATGTAACGCGCAAGCGGGGTGGCGAACGAGTGCATGAAGAATAAAAAGATGACCATTCATTCTAGTCAAGATCCACTAGATTGTAATGAAGACATCCATGGTTAAAGGACAGCGGGAATATCTAAACTTGGCTTCTCAGCACGAGTCCTTGTGTATCGCGTAAAAATAACAAGAAAAACAAGGCTCTTAGTTTGCCTTGGATTTGTTAAGTAGACTTTATAATGAAGAAGTAGCTTGTCAGATTCCGAGGAAAGCAGCTTTGCTTCCTTCTGCATAAAATTAAGTAGGAGATGATTCATCTTTGTCTAGTTAGTTACCCTTGGACGAGACTCTATATGGATAGGTATCTCTATATGGATAGGTATCAAGATACCTTAGATGTGTAGGTCAACGAACGGGCTGCTGCTTTCGCTGATGATTCACGAAACAAAGAGCGCGAAGAGGGATGAGAAATTACTTGACATAACCTTCTAGGGACTCGACTGCCAAGGAGAGAACGGCTCTAAAAAGTGTTGATCCAACCAGAGGCATTACTTTTCCATAAATCTCGGCCCGAGAAAGCAAGTACCATTTTGTGGCTGTACTATCTTGGAATAAGGACATCGATACCACCTGTCTGTGATCCCGAGCGGGCAGGATGCCCAAGATGGCTCGTTTCTGATCATACAAAACCTCAAGGTCGCACTCATAAGAAAAAAGATGGCTTGAAGATGTTGTCCGTGATCCACGCCTTTCCGACTCTAGGAAAAAACTTTCTTACTTTATTATTGCTTTTGGCGAATTCGTACCAAAAACCCTAGTTGAAAAGAATTTGTACGCTTGAGAATCCTGTTTCACTAATAAAATTAGGTTCTGTCTGAAATCACCGCGGCTTTTACTAAGTTCTTCGCCCAAGAGGGGGCCCAAGCGGGTTAAAAAGTGTAACAAAAAGGGGAGCTTCCAATTACATAGATTCCTTATTTAAGAATACATTTGATGGAAGTCTTTCTTACTACCCTATCCATACCATAATGTGGGATAAGACCTGTCTACCCATCACCAACCCTTTCTCCATCAGTACCCCCCGAAGCTTAAACTTATTATAGTCCAGCTGTTTCTTCTCCTACTTGGTCGAGCCTGCTAGCGCACCCTTGCTTATTATACGAAGTATTTCATAACTCTTTGTTTCATTCTGATCGATATTATATGAAGGAAGACTTTTCCATTACTTGAGTTGACCTTGGGGGGCAGGCGAGATAAATTGATTGAAATACCAGCTTTTTCCAGGTTTTAACCTTTTGTTTGCAGCTTTGGAAATTTGCTGCTGGGGGGGAGGTATCTCTTTTTTCAGAGCGCACCCTTATATTTTTTCGTTAACTGAGGAAATATCGTAGGACCCATCTTGAGGGATATCGACCGATATAATATTTCCTAAAAAAACCTAAAATGCACACTTCCCTATCTTCGGGTCGAGTACGCTAGGATCAAGGTTTGTAAGAGCTCGCATTTAAAAAAATTTTTGACTTTGTTTTGGAAGAGGTACAGCGCACCCACTTGACCTATATTATGATTATGAAAAAAGAATGACTCAGTGACTCACGGAATAAAAGGAATTAGCAAGCAAATTCAAAGCTGTACCGTTTATGCCAATTTGGGTAAATTTAAACCGAAAAAGACCGCTTTCATTGATATTTATCTTCGAGAAAGTACCATTCTCGGGGTCAAAGTAGCTTGCTTTCGTGCCAAGAACGTCTCGTCGAGCTAAAGGTAGGAAAGATCAACAAGAAAAGGTGCAATGATAAAGTTTTTCGCCCATGAAGCAGGAGAGTGGCTTGCTAGTCTTGTTGAAAGAGATGTAGTCGATGAAGCTGCTTTTGCTGCTCATGGAAAGACAGGCCCTATTCGATAAGCACTATAGATGGGGAATCTTAATCTTTTTAGGGAAAAACCCTATAAAACAACTTACATGGGTATGCTTGAAACGGATAAAAGACTCGTTATAAGCGCTTGCAGCACCTAATCTTTCTCCTTATAAAAAAGCTGCCTCTTTTCTTGATTAGTTGAGTTGTAAACAGCCTCTCTTACTCTATCAACCAAGGAAAGTCCAACCCAAGGTGCTTCTAATGTGACCATCTAAGGATTTAATTCCCCTCTTCCTTGTACCTCAGCCGACTAGTTTTACCTCTTTCGCTAGAACGCTCAAGAAAGACCCTTTCTCTTTTTGTTAATTATATGCGAGTCAGTTCAGTACCCTTTAATTGTCGATATCTCAACCTATTAAGAAAACGCCCTCTGTTCTAAGACCTACCAGCAAGCACATAGGCGTAATTGACCCCTCTTTTACAAGGGATTTTCTTGCCTTTCTCTCTACGAGCGGGCCTGGGTAAAGGCATCCGCGCATTCTTCTTTCAACCATCCGCGGGGATTTCAGAAGCTCCTGTATGAGATCCATTAACAGTTCATAACCATTAGGAACTAAACTACTTACTCAAAAGAAAATATAAAAGCATTTCGTCAGGAGGTGCTCTTCGTATAGTAGAAAATTCCTTTAGGCCCCTACGTCTTGGGGGCGAGGAGGGCTTCTAGCCCAGTGTAACTAATAAACGAGGTGCCTCTTTTTAACCGCCCCGACCTGTTTGTTCAATACATTACCCATCATAAGCATAGTAAGTTGCAGCGGTCATTCCTACCGAAATAAACAAGAGTTCAATACCGGTGCTTGTGCTCTTACGCCCCATGTCACGTCAATAAGACGAGCTCGATAGACATTTGAGCGGTAGATTGGGGGATTTTTACTCCGCTAGCGCTCATTCATTCTTTTACTGAGCACGTCCCTTTCGATTAAGAAGTTAGCTTTTTTCATGCAAAAGGAATCGACATTGTTCCTCGCCCGTCGAGATTCTAACAGCTAAGGCATTGGCATTTCCTCATGTGTGAAGCACATTAGTTTTCTCGCAACTCTAATTCTTCGTCCAAAAATCTTATATTTCCAGGTACTTTCTTCACGACCATCATCAGCGAAAGCGGCTTCTTCGTTGACATCAATTCCACCTTCACCTGGAACATCCTCGATTTTATACGTTGCTTATTCCGTGGGGTCTTCACTGCAATCATGCTCAGATGCTGCTTTTCTTTCTAAAATTCGAATGCACGTTCCTACCAAAGCTACCTAAACGCGGCTTTTTTCTTATATCATTTTTTTTATATCAAATGCAAATGCCTTGCTTCCTTGGGTCAGCTTTGCTTTTTTCCCATCAGGCCCTGGCTTCTGCTTCTTCAAGCGCATCGGCAGCTTGAGGGTTGGTTCTCGCTTGGCCAAAGAAAGTTAAGGATTTATGGATATTTACATAGATACCTTCTTTACTACCCGGAGAAGTGAGGTTTCCCCGGAATTACCTAATTCTTAGCTCTAATGGAGACTTGTTGGTATTGGTAAGAAACGTCTTTGACTTGTAGCTTGCGGAATATTCGAGGATTTGGGAGTAGAATCTCATAGGTAGGACTCAATAGAATCGAGGTAACATCCCGTGGATAGGTAGAATAATCATAACAATTGGAGACATCTTAAGCCAGCGGGTAGAATTGAGGGTCTTTCCCCGACGTACTTAGAGTAGGGAATTCCCAACAATGCCTCTAGAATGGGCGGCTGCATGTGGAAGTATGTTGTGAGCTGAGTTAACAATGGGGCTTTTATATATAGGGAAAATATAGGGAGATGGGCTTTGCCTTACGCCAGCAAGCGGGTGTGCTCACGAAAGAAATGAAGGCGTCGTCTAAAGAAGCAAGTGTACAACGAGGATCTTCGGCAGACCCCCTTGAATGGGCCCATATAATTAAGTAAGTACTTTATGTATAAATTTCTCTACTTGTAGCGTCCCCCAATATGCCTTTTGTTCGCAAGATCAGTATAAACTGCACTTACTCCACCTGTTGAACGACTAGCCCGGGAGCATGTTTGATGTGAAAGGTCTTGCGGGTCTTTCTTCCTTTATCTCTTATCCGTGTTTGAAAGTGAGTTCGTATCTTTGAACGGATAGACCCCCCCCTTTTTTAAGTTTTTAAAGGCTTGAACGGGTGAAGGTCGAGGGTGTAGTAGGGGGGGGGGATGCCCGCTTGAACAAAACGAAAGTAGTCATCTTAGCAAATAAGTCTTCCTTTCCTCGTATGAAGCAACGAAAAATAATTCTAATCTATGTCCCAAGCTAGTATGGACAAGACACTCATCAAAACAAGCTTTGAAAACATAGGGAAGCTTCTAACTAACCATACGAACCATAAAGAAAAATCCTATCTGAATCCTAATTGATACACTACTTTATAATAAATAAGAAATCCTTTAATTTCTATTTGAGAATCATAATGTAATGTAGGGCGACGAGGCAATATCATCGAACATTAATGTGTTAGAAAAAGAAAAAAGCTCCACTTGAAGAAGGCTACACCTATGAGAATGAGTCTGGCATGATGACCAAAGCAAAACCGGAGCTCTACCTTAATCTTTCTATATTTAATCTCCTGATGCGAGGGCCCTTCTAAATATAAATAGGATACCCTTATATATCATAGTAATAGGGATCAGGATTAGCTACTTTGAGATTAGACGCTGTAGAGGAAAGCACATTGTAGCAGGCAAAACCACTCTAATATATTGGCCTAAAGAAATAACAAATGAATCCAAGTAAGGATGGGCTTACCAGCAAGGACAACTTTTTTCCTAATCTAATTAATACCTAGCCTAGTAAAAAAGAAAGGTATCATCAACGGCGCACCTCATTACGTTAATAACAATCGTTTCAAACGGGTGACAGGCGAGAGAAAAGAAGTCTTGTGTTAAACCCCTTATATTAAATATGTATGGTATGATGATATGGTTCGAATTTAAAACTGCTAAAAGAAAAAGCCCCCTCAAACTCTAGCATGCTCGGATAAGATAATAGTAAAAGAGAATTTAAATATATTAAAATAAAGAGATAGAGAAGGTTCGCTGGAGCTGAAAGAGGATCAGTAGCTAGAGAACAGGAAATTTTGTTAAAGAATAAAAAGGATAAATCCTTTCTTTACCATAAAGCGTAACATAACTACCAACGGGAAGAGCCAACAATTCAATCGACATTCCATACCCCATTGCTTACCTGCTACCGTTCAAATAGAAATCCTAATGACATGTGATTCGAACAGAACTTTGTTCTTAAAAGTTAAAAAGTAAAAAAACAAGCATATCTAAGAAAGGGTGCAGCCAGCACCGGTCGTTCTAATTATCCGACCCAGCTAAGTACCTTATCAGCAAACTTCCTATATTATGGTTAAGGCATTTAATTTATCTCACAGCGTACATAAGGCTTGTAACAGTTGTAACAATTTGGCCTGGCATAATAAAGTGAAGTCCCATGCTGAGAGAATGAGGTTCAGGGCGCCGCTTCCCTGCCTTAGCGCATTTATCTGTTCAATCACCGACAAAAGAAAGGGATTTAGCTCCTATGGGTAGTTCTAGAATCTCGCGAACACGTGTCCGCGTCTTCGTTTGCTTAAAGAAAAGACAAGGATTTACAACCAATGATACGTATGCGCCAACCGCCGGAACTCTTATCCCAAGGTACTCCTTTTTTTTTTAATGGGCTCGATACGATAAAAAAAGTATGCTTGGCAGGCAGGATGGGCAGGGGAATTAGGTTTATGATCTAAATTTCACTCATAATCTCAATTCTAAAAGGAGTCTTTTCTTCAAACACCCTCTTTTGGAGATGACAAGTCACAAATCCCCGTTTTCTTTTATAAAATTTAATTACCATTTCAATAATACAATTTCAGTCTAATCAATGACTAAGTAAAAACAGGCAGTATTCTCAAAATGAATTTTAAGACTTTCTTTTTGTGTTTATATTGCTAGGATATGTCTGGTTTATTCGAAGGGCGGATCCTTTCTATGGGAGGGAGGAGGTCCACCCTTCACCGCATTCTACTACCAGAGAACTACTAATCATACTTAAAGCTTTATGGGCGAGCAAGATGAATTCAGAAGGATTCGGCATTCAGCCGTTCAAGCCTCGGTTAAAGTATGTTAGTAAAAGAACCATGTGCGAAGCAGAGGAATCTCAATAAGCGACCATGAACGCAGTGATGTTAAATAAAGTCTGGTTTTCAAATGTGCTGTTGTAGTATTAAAGGAGCAAGCAACATCAAGTCCTTTTGCAGGTAAGTAACTTCTATCTAAGAATTGGAACTTTTTTTATGGTAATGCATCAAGTTACGTTACTCATATGCTCCTGCTTGCTGCTCTTCTTGCACTCGTTCTTGTCTTGTTTTACTACCGGGATATAGATTATAGATATTAAAGTAAACTTCTCCCCTTACTCTACATCGTCTGCTCAAGTCTTTCCTGAGCTATATATAATGGAATGGAGAAAGAGCTAGCAAGTTAAAATCCTCAAAGAATTTGTCTGATTGCCCTGAAAATAGAGACGAGCAGAGACGCCCCTCTTTACTTTATACTTTAGAAGAGAATCTTTCCATTTCCATGGAGTCGTTCTTTAATATATAAATTATATGCTAAATGATTCATATATATATATATTATTGTCTTTGAATTCTCATCTCTGATTTCCGGATAACGCGAAAAGAGGAAAGCCGGCTCTTGGTTTTTAGCGTTACTAGCATTGTAAAGGGTTGGCATTGTGTCTGCTCGAGTCGTGAGTCCTATCTTCCTTTTAAAAATTCTTCGAAAGAGATTGCGGTCTTTCCCATTTTGTTTAACTTACTTTGCTGGGGTTTATGCCTACAACTACTTGTATCTTCTATTCTAATATAATATAAAGTTGCTCGATTCTATCCTGAAAGGCGGGCTCCTTTGATGAGTGAAAGCATGCGCTTCTTTATTTTTTTCTCCTTTGTTTCCATCATCCGCTCTGTCGTCAACTGCATCTTCAGGAACTTAAACTGGAACTGCTTCCTCGACCTAGTACTTGGTATTTGGAAAATTAATCTATTCATGAGATGCTTCCGTAAATAATCGAGTGTGAACCATACCTTTGAAAACCTGTTATTTTCAGATGAGCTAGACAGGCATCTGTTTCCGAACTTTTAGATCTTGCTTCCTTAGTAGCTGATTTTCAAAGTTTTTTTATATTAGAATAGCACCTGCTCCTTTCCTTTATAGTCGAGTTCTATCTTATCCTTAACAGTCGAGTAACTTCGCACCTTACTTTACTTTTTCCTAAATATGCGAACCAGTTAAACTTCATATATTAACTGCTCTTGCTTTCTAAAAAATAAAAATCTATCAAACAAACTCAGCATCAAATAATAATTAAAATCTCAGCTCAGCTTGGGAACGAGAATAAAATGTTTTAAGTCATAAGTTTGGTGTCAACTCGTCAGGCACATTTTCGTGCTTTTTATTATCATTCTTATGTTCTTAATATTGCAGGATCCGCCTTTCTTGCTAAACACTCACTTTCTTCCTTAACTTATAAAAATTCTACTACTTTTAAGGCTGAAGCTGGAAATGTTTCTACTTCCTTTTCCTTTTCTTTGTTTTCTTCCAAGATAGATCGAAACGAGTGGAACGGCACATGCTACTCCTTTTCCTGGTGTAGCCTTCTTACCTGGTTTATAAAAAACCTCTCATATAATTATAGAAGATTTTATTTTCTTTCAGAATGCTCCGCAGAAATAATTTTTTTTTTCCAAAAAAGAGGGGCCCCTCTTTAGTTTGAGATAGACGCCAATGGACGCCGACCGAGCCCCAGAAGGGTACGATTGTTATTAATCATTTGCTTTTAAATAACTACCAATGTGCAACTTCGGTACATGAGGGCCCTACTAAAATAAGGCGTAGATACTAGTGTAAAACCCGAAGTTTGAAAACGAGACAAGTCTTTCATGCATGCGTTTTCCTACGAATACTCTGGCTTTGGAAGAAAGAAATGAACTTCATTTGCAGAGATAGAAGTAGAAGTAAGTAAAGACAACTCAACTTCTTATAAAAATCCTTTTGTTTTATTCGGTTAGGCTCGAGCTATCTTCTTTCATTTACTCTTTTCATATAATGAAGATGCAAACCAAGCAGTCGAGGGCGTTGCACAAGCAAGAAATGAAGCAAGGGCCGAGTTGTCAGCAATTTAAATGGATAAATTTAATCGTTGAAAATTCTGCCTTTTATTTTGATACAAGTATTTCGGATAAGTAACTCGTATCCACAATTTTTGGTATTAGATCAGTTGACTTTATAGACATAGAATTCTTTACCTTAACAATGCCCTTGTTTCGGGTTGCTTGTAAAAAAGCCTCTATAACTTTAAGAAAAAGGTAGCAGGGAGAAGACAAAGCATTTCCATATGAATTTCAAGTTGAGACCTTACTTCTAAGCTAAAAATTAGATAATTTTATGGTCTGGAAGAGAAGAGGCTCGCATCTCATATTAAAACAAAGGGGTGAGTTCAATCTATGAGATACCAGTTCTTTAAACCGGGAATTCCCTCTCGGCGTGTCGATCTTTAATCTATAATAGAAATAGCCTCTTGCATTCTTCTCACTGGTATTCGAGCCATTACACCCTTCTCTTGATCTAATTCTCAGGATCTTTATTTGAGATCCATACTGGTATTCTTCCCTAAGTCAGTATCTCGTGCGTTCAAAAGGTATTTCATAACTTAAAGGGCTATGCTCACCAATTGAACCAAGAAGATTAAGGCTTTTTGCACCTACACTTTCGCGAATCTATGTCCCGTTGGTTGATCCGAAAAGACTATCCAAATGCATTGTATTCTTTACCTGGGTTCCTTTTCTTTGAATAAGAAGTAGAGGTGGATCCATCCTATTTGAAAGGGGCTTTGTCTTCATAAGAGGACTTTGCCTGAAGAAATTCTATCACCTCCTATTATAGGCTTGCTCGAAACGAAGTACATGAAATCACAACCCATCAATCATATGTTGGGCCACGTCTTTTAGCTTAGCTTGAAATCGCCAATCCCTATTTAGTAGGGTTCCGATGATGGCCGGTATCCAGCTCTACTTTATTGTATTATATTGTAAAAAATCTAAGCCTAAGGATCGTTCCAAGCAAGGCATTACTAAAGCATTCTGCCTCGTTAAGTCAGGTCCTTAAGTCAATCATAACAATAGATATTCTAAGAACAAGTAAACGAGGCGGGCTAACCCCCCGAAGATACGCTGTTTCTGGGATGTAAGAGGTTGGTGAAAAGGACAATGCAATTGCAGCTTTTGGTGTTTAGGTAGTGGTATTTCCACAGGATCCCCAGTCGGCCCCTTAGTTCAATAGTTAACTACTCATTTTTTTCTCGAACTATATTATTGTCTTTCGCTAGCTGCGGAGTTCTCTTCACGAAGAAAGGATCCATCTTCAACCGAATTTTTTTTATCTTGAACTACCCTTGGAAGGAGCAAACCCTCTTTCTTTATGACCAATTAACCCTAGTCGGAACGCGTTTTAAACCCCTAGCGGTGGGAAGCCTTATAGAGCCTAAGGAGTCATATTTGAGGAGTCATATTTAAAAAAGGTTTATTTATAAAGCTCTGCTGATAGCAAGAGGAATCGTGCATTATTGGCCCCGCAAATACAAGAAGTTGATCCTATCCACAGCCAATCTTCCTCCTGGTAATTTAAGAGAGCTTTCCCTATTTAAGATTGCATGATTAATTGAGAATTTTACCGAACGACAAACTTATATAAGATTAAGGTGCCACGACCCTCTAATTGGGGACGAACCACTCATTGCCAGTGGAGTCTTACTCTATAAACTCTATAAAGAAGAATGCTAAGAATCAAGAAAAAAGGTCACTATATATAGGACGAATGGGCCAACCAAGCTACCGACCAAACTTCTTTCCTATGAGATCTGAGAATGCGGCTGTTCTAATGTTATGTGATCTCTCCTCTTTCCTTACCTAAGGTTTAAGAGGAGGACTTCTCGCCCCTATATTGTACAGGGCTCTTGCACTCGTTCCATAAGCACCTACAGAAGTGAAATTTCTTTATTCAAATCAAAGGCATAGTCAGGACTACTTTCATGCTAGAGTCGTTTCGGGCCAATCTACTTCTAAATGGCTTGTTTTAATTCCCTTATTTCTTAAAATAGACATCATGCATGCTATAAGGAAGAAGCGAGTCTTTTTTTCTATGACCTCCTTTAGCAATTGATCGATGATTTGGAATTACAAGATGAGCCGTTTTTTGACTTTGAGGGGGCGAGAGCTGGAACCGGTGTTTAAAGAGTTGACTCATGAAGTAGACCCACCTTACGAATCACCCCTCTTGACTGCCCCTCTTTCAGATCTTTTAAAAAGGAGGAAGGCCCCATTTATTCTAAGGCCAAATCGAGTAAGGGCATCCTCTTGGAATTAATTCTTTTTCTTTAACTTTAGTTTTTAACCAGTTTAATCTTACGAAAAGAAAGGAAGAAGGAGCTCTTAAAGGGGGAAAGGGAAGAGATGGTATCTGCCTTAATCAGGAATTGGCATAATAATATATATAGGGTTGCGCTTCAATTGCTATGTCTTTAACAGCCGGATTTTCTCCTAGTCACACCTTGCTTGCCCACTTTTAACCCTCCGGGCAGCCTCCTTCTGTTTGTTTTTAAACTGGATTGTGCTTCTAATGCCACTCCGGCGAGTTTCTTCTTAATTTAAGAATTTCCAGTCGAATGCCTTAGAAGAGAGAAAAGAGTAGCTTTCGTAGGTATTAGCCTTTAGAAGTTTTAGAGTAACTCTGAGCCTGCTGCCTTATTTTTAAAAAATAAAGGATAGAGGGAGCAAGTCTGTTATAGATGCAAAAGTACTATAAGAGGCCTTAGGAAAGCTCTGATTCCTATGCGGATGAGATCCATTTTAAACAATTACAAAAGATAAAAAAGAATTTGAATAAAGAATGTAGTTTGTGGTCGATTTGATTGCTCAAGAATTTTTTTCTATTTTATATACCGAGAAAATGAAACTTTCTTCTGAGAATTTAAATGAGAACTAAAACTAAATGTCGTTATATTTGTTTGGTCATCCTCGCCCTGTTTATATGGTCAAATTTACCTCAAAATTGAGTATGGTTCGGGTCTATAAAGAAGGATCAACTTCTCGTTTAGTCTTGGAACCCTCTTAGGTAACTGCGCTAAAAAATGCTCTTTTCCCATAAGCAAAAGGAGAAAGGTTACTGACAAATAGCATGAAGAAAGAGCAGTCTTTCACGAACTATCCCCTACTGAGGAGTCTTTCGCCGGGACTCAAGCGATAAGCGAAAATAAGACGCGTATATAAAAGCGTTAAAGCTCGGGCTTTATAGTAATTATATATGGAAAGAAAGAAAAATCTAACCACTACCCAATAAGTGTTCTGCCCTTCTCTTCTAGAATAAGCGAATTTCAACGATAACCCTTATCACCTCGAGTATATGTGGAAATCCTTACGCTTCGAGTTCAAGTTATCAATGCTTTACCGAAGCAAGTTTCATTAAAAAAAAAGGTTGAGAATTAATACGATGCAAGAGCAACTTTTGCTTTGTCTCGATCCTCATTAAAGGAGGAAGAGTCTTCCTTAACTTCATCTTTATCATTGTCTGTTGAAATTGGCACTGTTTGACCTGTTTTCGGGTCAACCTCCTCCGAGGCGCGCCCCAAAGCTCCCCCATATTCTTGTTAAAATTCCACCATTTGACCGATCGTGTTGAAAGTCTAATTGGCCCCTCGTTTAAAGAAAAGAAAGTCGATGCTTGCTCTGCTACTAAGAGAAGGGAGCCAGGGGATAATTGCGTTGGAAAAAAGGGATGCTTTCACTAGAAGCTTCTAAATTAAATTCAAAAAAAGAAAAGTAGCGAGTGAAAGGAAGGAGTGTAGTCTGATAGTGTAGTCTAACGAAAGGCAAGAATGCAAGAGTGATTCCCACATCCCGAGTCTTTACCTCTAAAAAATGCGTGGATTGGAAGTCTGTGCCATCTTAGTAAAGCTTGCTTTCACATCCTTCGTTCCATGGTTCAGTACCCATTAAAGAGAGGCAATTCACCAAGTGAGAGAAGTTCACTAAAGAGATGCTAATAACAATCAATAGATATCAAAAAAGCTAAGCCATTGTCGGCTCGCATGCAAGAGGAAAGCAGACTTTGATCTCGGCTTAGTTCAGAACAAGAGGAAGACGTTTACATTTACGATCCTACTTTCCCTATATTAAGGTAGCGAAGGCTGATAAATGAAAGCATCAAACTTAACGCCTTAAATAATATCACATGATAGAGCTTAAGCTTCTTTCGCCCGAAAGACATGATACGAGGGCCGGCCCGCCCAACCACTAGATCGGATGCGTACAAGATTCGAGTCAACTTTTATATATATAGGTCAGGTTCTATGCTTACTACTGAGCCACTTGCTTTATTCCCAGTCAAAGCTGCTGACGTTCCCATGAACTCGACTCACGATTTAAAGCTTCCAGAAAAGAGAGCATTTTCTCTCTTCTCATGAAAAGCCCTAATAATAATAGAAGCACACCCCTATATATATATTTTTTTCTTAGGCCCGCTTTTTCCTTAGCTTATTTACGTTACATCTTTAGAGCATAAATCTGATGACTTCGTCAATGACTGATCCTTTGTCTGGAGACTTAGAAAGGCTAGGCGTGAATCGAATCTTTTCCTAAGTAATCCCTTTAACTCAAGTGCCAGTCCTACTCAGGCTCATTC
>VHZZ01023841.1:10545-21381 GCA_009801015.1 Silene noctiflora | reverse complement strand
ATGGTTTTTGTCTCATCTGATAAAACACAAAAACTTTTTGTTATCGCCTAAAAGAAACTACTAAAACTAATTTGCTCTTTTGCTCTATACTAAACTTAAATTAAATTTAAACTAAATTCAAACAAGTAAAGTTTGAAATAATAAATTTCACCTATTTTTTTTCACTCCATTTTTTTTTATGTTGCACTATTATCAAGTCAAGAGGATTATATAGACAGTCTTATTCGATCTTAACCGCCAACACAAAGAGGTATTTTTTTACACCAAAAATAAAAATTTATGTACAAGATAACAACAAGGAATGGTACACACGTTTGTATCCTTGTTTCGCTCAACTCCTAATCTAACAGTGTCACGCGCATTTGGGTGCTGGTGTTATGTTCATCATCGTCCTCATATTAAGGATAAATCTGGACCTCGTAGTCAACGATTTGTATTTTTGGGGATGAATGTTTATTTTATAGAGGATGTGTTTCCCTTAACATCGACGGTGTCCATACCTTGGTGTATTCTTCGTCCCTCCTTATTAAAACATACTCGAGTTGCCTCCTAACAGTACAACCAATAAGGGGAGCTTAGATGTGCCCAAACCTACGACGAGAACCACCGGCCCTTCCTCGACTCATGAACCTGACCTGCTTGCTACTACTATATGTCGGTCCACAAGGTCTCATATTGCACGACTCATATTAAAGATTATATATGTCATACGACACGTACACCACACCTCGTTCCTAATCTAATGCCACTACATCCTCTGGTACACAGTCTCTCATTGCGCATTTTTTACGTAGGTTAGTTTTCTAATAACAGTCACCAACACCTTCTTTATGTTATTGCTAGTTTAAACCCCGTGCATAAATGCACGGTATATATAGTTTTTTTATAAATAAATTACTTATAAAATAGTGATATTTCATTAATTGTCCATATATTCTCGTTATTGTATTTTTCTTTGTTGATAATTAATCAAGATAATTGGGTAATGTGCTAAAATGCATTTTAAACAAATATTTTTTTTATCAATAAAGCTAATGATTTCAATTTTTTAATTCTCTCAATTTTTTTGTCACGAATGTAATAATAGTGATTTACACTGTCAAATCATACTTAAAAAAAGTATCAATAAACGATGAAAAGATTAATTTTAACTAAGAGATAATAATTTAATGAAATAAAAATGTAATTATTAGTTTCCTTTTTTAGTTAATTCACATAATTGTAATTACCTTTCTAATTTAAAAAGATGCTTTTTGGGGAGAAAAGTGTGAGAATTACTATTCTTTTAGCAGATAGGGGATGTGAAACCCATGTCATCCGAAGAGACAGTGTGGTTTATGAACGTTTGAGAGAAGCTATGCAACAAGAAATCCTAGCTCTTTAAAAAAATTGCACTACGGATAATATGGATTTACCTCCCGATAAAAAGCTTATTGGTTGTTAATTGGTGTATAAAACGAAGTATAATTCAGATGGTAGTATTGAGCACAATAAAGGTCGTTTGATGGTTCATGGAAATCATCAAAAAGAAGGGGTGAATTTCATCAACACTTTTGTCGTTGTTGCTAAAGTGGTGTGTTTTCCCATTTTTCTTTCCGTCACAGTGGCTCAGAATCAGGAAATTCACCAACTCGTTGTGAATAATATGTTCCTTAATGAAGATCTTCATGTAGATTTTTATATGAGATACCCCCCTCCCCCGATTTTATACTCCGTCTTTGGATAAGGTATGCTAGTCCCTCGCAATTTCTTCAACAAACTCACTCAGGCTCTTCATCGGTATGGTTTTATCCAGTTTCACGCGGATCACACTCTTTTTACTTATGAAAATGGTTACGCTACATTGTCCTTATTGGTTTATGTTGATGATATTTTGGTGGCTGGAAACACACGTACCCTTTTCACCTCCTTTAAACGATACTTAGATAACTTTTTTCACTTAAAATTGTAATACTCGTCCCTTAGGAGGACCCGTTGACTGACCGTAGTTGACTTGTGTGACCTTATTCGTCAAGACGAAGTCGTTGTTGACCTCGGACTCGACCTAGTGAGTGACACTCGATCGAGTGTGGTGCACTCGACCGAGTGCAGGGGACTCGGTCGAGTACGTAGGCACTCAACCGAGTGAATCGGTGACAGCGTATTTAAATGTTACGCATAAGTCACGGTTCCTGAATCAATTTTCTTATTTCTTTTCTTTTATCTTTCCTCCCCCACAACCCTAGATCGACACATCTCTCCCTACTGTTCACCCCTCACCTTGTTACCATCTACCTAGGAGACTATAATGGGAATGGAAGAGTACGCCGACGCCGACCTAGTCAACCGATCATATGATAAGGTAAGTCACCATCACCGTCTGTATGTCTTGGGTTAGGGTTATGAGTATGCATAATCGAGTCGTACCATTGTTGTAGGTGTTGATGTCAGTGTGCGATGCTCGTTTGTTGAATTGATGATTGATGCTACGTGGAATGCGGTACAGGTAGGGTTTCCCTACTCAGTTGATTGTAGAACTGTATATTGGATAATGTGACGATCGTGTAATGTGTACTGTGATATGATTATATGATTTTGACGATGTTGTGATGGCGTTGCTGGTGGTGGATGTTGGTGTTGGGTATGATTGAGATTTAATTGATATTGTGATTTTGCGAGCCATTGTGAGAGGTGGTCTCACCCCCATTGTTCGCCTCCCGCGTTTTCTCAGCGCAGGAGGGATGTGCACATTAAGGGACTTGGGTTATTGTGGGTGGTTAGGTGGTGTGGCTGCGGTCCCCACTGGCAGGGCTACACACTTCGGTGTGTAGTCGATTACTTGATGTGTAGTGATGTGTGGTGATGATGGTGCTGGTGACGGTGTGACAGTTTGTTCCGATTTGTTTACACTGATTTTTTATATAGTTGTTCAGTTGACTGACCCCGTGTTGTTTGTAAAACTGTGATGATCCATTCAGGGATGGTGAGCAGACTAGCTTTCAGGTATAGTTGTTGTTTGGATGCTTGTTTATGATGATCGTGTTGGGGATGGGAGATCGCTGACGCCAACTATAGTATAGCTATGATAGAGCCCTCAGTTGTAATAGTTCAGTGATGTAGTTTTGTATTTTCTTGTCCACATAAAGTGTAATTAAAATTGATGCTCTTGAATGGTCTATTTGATATGTACTTACCTCGGGCAACCGAGATGGTAGCACCCTTGGTTGTCAGGGAAGGTCTGGTACATGCTTCCTTGGTAAGTAGGGGTGTTACAAAGTGGTATTAGAGCGACGATTTTGGAACCTGTAACTAATGAACCCAATGAATCTAGCGAGTCAATTAAAAATGAACCTGGTGTATGTATGTTGGGAGCCCCTTATGAATTAGTTTTGGGTGAGAAGACACCCTCATTTCAGGACCCGACCCCAATGTGCTTAAGCCAATAACTCGGGTGAGATGTTGTGATGTAGTTACTTGTGTGCTATGTGCCAGATGTGAAACTTACGTCTATGGTCATGTGTGTCTTGTATGTTTTATATGTGTATGCAATCTAGTATGCATGGTAAATGTCCTTATAGAAGTATGGGTACATCTAGAGGTGTGAAGTTGTGAATGTATTTACTTGCATAGCTGAATGTATGAAGGCAGTTGCTTGAGTGACGTGAACATGCGGATGGAATTGTTGACTTGCTTGAATTTTAGCTTGTAAAGAGTAAGTGAATCAGGTGTAATGATATCTTATAGAACGGTTTAATGGGATTCTTGAGTGAAAAACTAACTAGTGACGAGTTCCGGGACGCTCATCGGACTCCGAACGATGTGCTTTATTGCAGGAATAACTAATATGGACAACCTATTCGTTAAAATTTAATATTTTGGGGCACTCGACCGAGTACAGTAGGTGCACTCGACCGAGTCTGGCCTACTAGGCCGAGTCCAAGGCACTCGACCGAGTGCGTAGATGGACAGAATACGGGTTCTGAACTGTCTATTGAGCACTTGACCGAGTACCTTGGACACTCGACCGTGTGCGACTCATACTCGACCGAGTGCCTCTATTTAGACCGATATCGCGATTCAGATTTTAAACATTATAAACCCTGTTTTCCTTCTATTTTCGACACATTCTTCTTCAAACTCTCTCTCAAATTGTTCTAACACTCCAAAACTTAAGGATCTTGCTCTAGTGACTTGCAACTCTGTCTTAATCTCTTCCTTGTTCGGTCTCCCTCTACTTTTCAGGTAATACTAATACCCTCTTATTTCATAAGTTTTTGTGATAAGTTTCCCCAATTAGGTGATGGTAGATTTTAGTTTTCATGTTTTAAATCCATAGCGAATGTAATTATCTTCATTAGAATTAGTTTTAGCTCTTGTTTTATGCTAGAAATCGCAAATTTGAAGCCCAAATATTGCGAAATTAATCCCGAAATTCCTAGGGTATGTCCCCAAATTTTGATTTTTATCACTTCAAATCCCCTTTTAAGGTTGAAAAAGGCTATAGGGTGCTATTGCTATCATATTTTGCACTTGATTTTGGGTATTTTGAGCGAAAAATTCGTCTTAAAGTTTCACCTTTCTTAGTACTGGAAATCTGAAATTTTCTCTTTGTTTCAGTTCTTGAGCCAAATATTTTGTTGTCAATTAATGTTAATGCAGAATGCCAAGAGCCAACCCGACTCGTCTACCAACCAAGAGATCTAGGGCTGAGAGAGGGCAATCTAGCTAAGGTTCAGTTGTACCACCGGTGGGGCAATACCCTACCGTGGAGTTTGTAGACTTTAGGCAGAGGGAGGTGTTTGTGTCTTTGATGACCCGGACTATCCGCACCACTAGGTGCGTGGATACGAGTGTTTTGGGAGAGTTGGGGATTGAGAATGATGTGAGGCGCATCTTTGAGACCTTGGGGTTGATGGGTTTGTACCGCTTTAGGAAGCACTCCTATGAGTTCCACACTTTGGAGTTTTTGAGCTTCTTTTCTTACGATGAGGAGGTTGAGACCTGTCACTTTCGATTGATGAACCAAACTTTCGACCTGTCTATGGAGGATGTGGCAGACTATCTGGGGCTCGAGAGGCCGAAGACGGATCACTACCTAGATGTGGCTAAGGAGTGTCAGGCGAGTGAGTACTTGGCCATGGTGACGGGGGTGGAGACTAATGTGAGTGCTATGTTGATAAATGACGTTCAACACGTCACTTTAAAGATCTTCTTGAGGATGCTGACGTGTCTTCTTTACGAGAGGAGTGATGTGAGTAAATTGAACTCACATGAGGTGATGATTCTGATGTCGTAATTGAACCCGAAGAGGGAGGAGCGATTCTACTACAGCCCTCTGGCGATTGTCTGCAACTGCCTGGCCTTCATGACTCGGTCTCCATACCGCTATCTTATTTGTAGGGCCATTGCTACCCGGTTAGCCTAGAGGCTAGCTAATTTTGAGCCCTCCCCCACCTTTCCCGCCATGTTTGAGAGTGTGCCGACAATGGATAGGGACTATTTCCTCCGCTAGAAATGGCTTAGGGTGATGGAGGATAAGACCCTGGCTTGGAGGGTTAGGGGTACCTTATGGATGACCATGCCCGACCCGGTCAACCTCCTCGAGGTTGACCACCTGACCGAGTGGACCGATTACATGCTACCTCCTACCCCAGACTACTTGATCCCGAGGCATGTCCTTATGGACTTCCTAGAGCCGACTTACGCCACGGGTAGGAGGATACCGACCCAGTCAGGAGGACTAGGGCGACCAGGGAGGCCCCGGAGGAGACCACGTTGGTACCGCAGGGAGGACCCATGTACGGGAACTCGGGCTACCCTGTGGTACACGAGCCCAGAGTGCAGATGAGTGAGCTGGCGGAGCGTCTTTCTAACACTTTGGTGTTGAGAGGGTTGCATGAGATAACTCAACAACATGGGATCGGGGAGGGGCTTGCTCAGCCGGCGTGGTAGAGGGGACCCGTTGATGACAGTGGTGTTTTTCACTGCTATGTGGTGGACTGTGCTTCTTAAGGTACACCGGAGAGCTTTGAGAGGGGTTGCTTTGTGGGCTCGTGGGGAGCCAACTACGGGATTCAGCTGGACGAGCAGGGGCAGTGGCTTGGAGGAGGTTATGGTGTTCCTCCACCTACCTATGGAGATGAGCTTGGTGCAGGGCCGTCGGGGTTCAGTAGGGGATTTGATGTTGGGGGTTCGTCGGGAGCAGGCCAGGAGAAGGAGGAGGATGACAGCTAGGGCCGTTCTTTTATTTTCTTGTTAGTTATTGTTTATTGGATTTCTTTATGTTAGATTTGGTGCCTTATAGCACATGATTTTAGACCATGTATGTAAAGCGGCCATAAGGCCTAAACTGTTTGTCTTTCGGTTGTTAATTGTTGGCACGTGACTTAGGGTGACCTCGGGTCATCATGATGATTTTTTTTGCAGGTAAAAGCCGTTTGTGTTTTTGTGTTTTTGGATATGTCTTTGACCTATAGGGACTCGACCGAGTGCCCGGAGGTACTCGACCGAGTAGAGCGAACTCGACCGAGTACCAGCAGCACTCGACCGAGTGCCATATGGGCTGGGAAATTGAGTCTTCTGGTCATGTTGAGCACTCGACCGAGTGCAAGACACTTGACCGAGTGCAATGTACTCGACCGAGTGTAGTGCACTCGACCGAGTGGCTTTAACTCGGCTGAGTATCTACAGTCCAACCTGGTATTCCTTCTTTTGCCGCGTGTTGCCTTAGCACGTGTCCTACTTTTATGGCATGAATGGAGTATACAATGTTAGCCGAGTGGCGGCATTGAGATATCATCTAACTTGAGACCCGAACTGGGGGGGGGGGTTGACCTTGTGGAGTGCTATTGTATGAGGGGCATAAGCTATGTTTCATGACCTTTATTGTTTGACCAACCCGATGTTGACTCCGTTGTAGGGGGTATGGTACCACCGTGACTATGACCTTGTCGGATCAGAAGGTGAACTTCGGGGGCGAAGTTCCTTTTAAGGGGGGTAGAGTGCGTTGCACGCGTGGAAAATTGTGTTAATCGTTCTACTAAAAAAAAACTATGCGGAATCGCGCTATATATGTATCGTGTCATGGTGGATGGTATCCTATTACGTTATTTATTTATAATATTATATGTGAAGATGACTTTAATATTAAGTTGTTGGCGGAATTACAAATGCATAGGAGACTTTTATGCGATGCAACTATGTGATTAGTGATGGTGCTTACATGTACGCATGTCTTATCTTGATAGTGAATTAGACGAGTCAATGTGATGTGTGCAAATGGGATGGATGATGTTAACGTAGTGTTGAGACCACGGATGGTGATGGTTAGATGAGTTATAGTTTGTAGTGGGCCTTAGTAGTTAAGCCTTGGTACTCGTTAACCATGGGGGTTGGGAGTTGAACTTCGGGGACGAAATTCTCTTTAAGGGGGGAAGACTGTAATACCCGTCCCTTAGGAGGACCCGTTGACTGACCATAGTTGACTTGTGTGACCTTAATCGTCAAGACGAAGTCGTTGTTGACCTTGGACTCGACCTAGTGAGTGACACTCGGTCGAGTGTGGTGCACTCAACCGAGTGCAGGGGACTGTACGTAGGCACTCGACCGAGTGCATCAGTGACAGCGTATTTAAATGTTACGCATAAGTCACGGTTCCCGAATCATTTTTCTTATTTCTTTTCTTTTCCCTTTCCTCCCCCCACAACCCTAGATCGACACATCTCTCCCTACTGCTCACCCCTCACCTTGCTAGCATCCACCTAGGAGACTATCACGGGAATGAAAGAGTACGCCAACGCCGACCTAATCAACCGATCATATGACAAGGTAAGTCATCATCACCGTCTGTATGTCTTGGGTTAGGGTTATGAGTATGCGTAATCGAGTCGTACCATTGTTGTAGGTGTTGATGTCAGTGTGCGATGCTCGTATGTTGAATTGATGATTGATGCTATGTGGAATGCGGTACAGGTAGGGTTTCCCTACTCAGTTGATTGTAGAACTGTATATTGTATAATGTGACAATCGTGTAATGTGTACTTTGATATGATTATATGATTGTGACGATGTTGTGATGGCGTTGTTGGTGGTGGATGTTGGTGTTGGATATTTTGTATTTTCTTGTCCACATAAAGTGATGTAGTTTTGTATTTTCTTGTCCACATAAAGTGTAATTAATAAAGTGATGTTCTTGAATGGTCTATTTGATATGTACTTACCTCGGAAAACCGAGATGGTAGCACCCTTGCTTGTCAGGGAAGGTCTAGTACAGGCTTTCTTGGTAAGTAGGGGTGTTACAAAAATATTTGGACCCCTTCAAATATTTTATGGAATTTGAATGTGCTAATTCACCTGAAGGTTTGTGCTTCAAACGATACTTAGATAAATTTCTTCTCGGAGCCAAATCGGTAGACAAGTCGACACCCCACTACCGCATAATCACTCATTGGCGACGGATGATGGCCCTATGCACGATGATCCGGTTTTTATTGTCGTATGGTTAGTCGATTGACCTACCTCAACATCAGATGATCGATTTTTCATACGCGGTTCATATTTTGTCGTAATTCATGCATGCTCCAGTCAAGGCTTATTATGATGTCGCCGCCAAAGCTTATTTTAGGTGCTTATAGTGATCTGCGTTACATGCGTACTGTAATTTCGATTTGGTAAGTTGTCCTCTTTCATGGCGTTCAATGAGCGGGTATTTAATTTTAGTGGGTGACTCCCATATTTCCTTGAATACAAAGAAGTAAACCACAGTTTCACAATCTTCACCAGAAGCTGAATATCGAGGCATGGCATACACTTGTGCCACAATCTAATGGTTGCATTGCGTTTTAGCAACCTACTCATATATATTGTGATAACCAAGCCGCTCTTCACATTTTTGCTAATCTTGTTTTTCATGAACATTTCAATCATATCGATATACTCTCTCATTTTGTTCGAGAGCTTTTAACATCCGGTGTTATCACAATTACCCATATTGGTACTTAGTCATAATATGCAAATATCTTTACTAAGGCACTTGGAGAGTTCGTGAGGCTCAATTTGTTTTTCTGTTGTCCAAGTTGAACATTCGAGATCCTCATGCTCTCACTTGAGGGGGGGATATAATTATATTCGATAAAGATTTGTATCTATATATTTTAGGAGTATTAGTTTATATATAATTTTCAACACCTAGTTGTCTTCTAAGGGAAGAAACTCAAGTATATAAGATTCTAAAGCAGTTTATATCAGTCAATATTAAAAATATATAAATATTTTTCGACAATTTATCATGTACTAAGAGATTATTAAATGTGATTAAGAAATATGTTCGTTTTATAAATTTATAATTATATACGTGGTAGTAGTACTATTTTGTAGACCCGATTAAATAACCTGCTCGATCATAATATACAAGTGCTTGTATGGTTTAAGTACTTTTTCCCTTCATATGAATTTGAAAAAACTTGATTAGAGTGAAGAACTTGTAGCAATTCATTCCTAGTAAGGGGTATAGTAAACAAATTTCTTTGTTTAAGAGAAATTGAAAATCTTAGATAGTATCGATACATGTTTGACCGCAACAAAACAAAGTACGGGTATCTTTTAAAAATCAGAAGGTTAATTATTATTCACGTGTTTTAAACGAAAAACCAAACAACACGAAGATAAGAATTGAAATAAATGGGCAAATAATAAGAAAAATTGCATAAAGTTACAACAAAAATAGGCGTTAGAATAGTATACCGTTATTTCTCTAGAATGTAATTTTGGTCCATTGCTAACCCAGTTAGATATTTGAATGTAAAGAGTTATTCTCTTTTTTTTTTCCCTCGAGTATTTCATTGTGATGCCTTAAAACAATTTCTTTTTATAAAATTTCTAAGAAGGGTATTTGAAGATATGAGGTGAAAAAAAGTTTTATGACTAACTAGACTAGTCAAAACATGTTTATATAGGTTTAAAAACATTACCAACTTTGGAAAACATCATTTACGATTGTAATCATTAAATGACTTATTTATTTCCAAGTGAAGTAAAAACGTACGAGGAAGGCGATCTTGTAGTGAGTTTAACTTCCTCCGACTCATTTGATTATTCACGCTTGATTAAAATACTATTACAAAGAAAAAACGTAATGAACAAGATGAATCAGAGGAAGTACAAACAATGCTATTATTTGAATCATGGTTTTGTTGGTGTCATCCATCTAAAATATTGTCACGGACGACACAACTGTAATTAGAAATGGATTGAGAGAATTTGCTAATAACATTTAAACATCAAAATAACATTAATTGCATATAAACATATAAATCACCCGTATAAATACCAACACAATCAATCACCATATCATGATAAGCAATTCACTGAATTAACAAAATTTAAACAAAACCCTAGTTACCTTTGTAACAGAATTAATATTGTGCTACTAGGGTCCTCCTTAATAAACGGTAAAAGAACAACATCTTCTTCTCTTCCCACAAAATAAGAGACCCTAAAAGTAAACCTAAAGGTTAATACAAATAATCCCTATAAAAATATTTGGGGTTGAATATGTTGTAAAGGAAGCAGCCAAGATAATTAAAATATAATTTACCTTTGAATTCGGAGAAATAACATGGGCACAACAATGAAGTTAAAAGGGAGATGGAAAGTGAAAGAGAGGAAAATAGAGAGAGTCTGCCGCAGATGTCAAGCAGGAAAACTGTAACACCCCCATCTACCAAGAAGCCTTAACAAGACCTTCCTTAATAGATAACGACATTACCATCTCGGTTACCCGAGACAAGTAATGATCAAACGTCGATAATAGACCAATTAAATATCTTTTACATATGATTACAAGATGATAAACGAAAA
>VHZZ01023839.1:6292-24645 GCA_009801015.1 Silene noctiflora | reverse complement strand
GGATGAAATTAAGATTAAGAGGAGTAAAGAAATTACAGGTCAAGAACGAAAGAGAAAGAGTAATTGCATAAAAACCGAGAAGGAGAAGAAGCGTCATTTACTGCTAACAATATTTTTGATAGTCAAAACTTGATAATTAGGTCTAAACTAAACTAGGCTATTTATAATAACAATCTAGATATTTATTCGCGGAAACAAAATCAACTAAGTAACAAATTACACAAGTCTTTCATAAGACTCGTATACCCATCCAGGTCACTTGATCGAGTAGATTAGCTTCTCGATCAAGGTCTTCAGCTTGACGTCTCCTCGTTCGAAACCTGGGAGTCTTCGATTGAGGGCTTTGTCATCAACTCTTCTCGATCAAATGAGCAGCTATTCGATCGAGGTAGCTCAGGAAGTGTAAGGTTTCGATCGAGCACAATAAGGCATGAACCTCATCTCGATCGAGTGCCTGATTTCCTTCGACAATCGATTTCCAAAGCATCTTCACGCTTCCCAATACAGCTCCAATATCATTCCAGGTTGCTCTCCTTCTTAAATGCATACTCGGGGAACGGATTAAGGCTCATTTGCGCTTCTTTGAACATATTCCTCCAAGCAATACAAGAAATACCAAAGTACGCGTATCGGGGCATATTTGCATAAACAAATGACGATAATAGCATAGAAATGCGTGCTTAAACAACCTAAAAAGACTATATAAATAGCACGCATCAACCGCCTAGTCAGGGGATCTAGGTTGTTAGAAGGGGATTAGTTTTTTTAATTGTTAGTAATATCACATGAATTATCGTCAAATTATTATCTTGCATCTTATTTATTGATTTAAGCCAAAATTGTTAATTAGTCTAGCGAATTAGGATTTTCTCCGACTCGGTTAAGACTAATATAGGCTAAGATAATCATATAGAAATAGTTTAATTATAGCGATCACATATTATTGTAGATCTATAGGACAAAATTTAATCGATTGATCTTGTGACCATAAATAATTTGATTGACCTGATAATTAACTAATTGCATCCCCGGATAACTGACCTAGTGAACCTGATCCTTAGACTCTTTTAATATACTTGAATTTGATTTTATTTCCATCGCATTAGTTTATAGCTAAACAAACAAACTTCAAGAAAATTGTTACTTTAAGACATTTTAAATATCAACAAACAAGAAAATTACCGCCTCCTTGTGAATTCGATACCTTGCTTACCACTAGCTATTTCTTAGTATTTTTACAGGTTTATTTTGATGGAGGTGATACGACTTTAGCTTTATCAAATTTGGAGCCGTTGACCGGAAACAACTATTTATTGTTTGTTTTTGTTTAGTTTGTCTTTTGTCTCAGGGAACTTCCGTTCCTTGAGACTATTCTCACACTTTTCTTTTTATTTTTGTGTATGCCTAGGTCTACCAGGTCCGAGAGTGTACCTTTTGATCTGAACCAGAGAAGACTTTTCGCTACAGACGGAATTTTTAAGGGGAAGTTGGCCAAGTAGAAGATTTGAGTATACTTGACGAAGACGTGCGTTCCAATACATCATAAAATCCGTCCTTTAAAGAAGACAACATAGTTTCTGACACTGATATTCCAGTTCCTATAGTAATCAATATGCCTACATTAGCAAGTCATTCAGAGCCTACTCTTATCTCTATTCATAAAGGATTCAAGCTCCCCACTGCGGACAATGGAACTATTGAGATTCGCCCATCTTACATCAATTTGGTGGAGTGAAACATGTTTGGAGAAGGCTCTATTGAAGATCCGGGGAAACATATTGAGAAGTTTACCGATTATTGCTGCTCCATTTCGTTGACTGCTGAGATAACTCAAGACCAGTTGAAGCAGGAGTTGTTTCCTTTCTCTCTAAGAGATACTGATGCAGAGTCGCTTTGGGACCTAGATATGGAAACCAATGCAATTAATGACTGGAATTCGCTGGCTCTTGTATTCTACAAGAGGTATTAGCCACCGCAGAGGACTAATGCTATGAGAAGTCAGATTATAAGCTTTAAACAAGGTCCTTATGAAGATTTGAATGAGGCTTGGATTCGCTTTAAGAGATTGGTTCGTGTTGTTCTACACCATGGGTTTCAGCAGTGGTTTCTTTGCAAGCAGTTTTACAACGGGTTGTATGATGATCATAAAGCTCTCCTTGATTCTTTTCCCAATGAGAGATTTCAGAAAAATACTAATGACACCAACGCATGGAAGTTGATCGAGGACATGGCTACTCACACTTCTGAGTGTGGTAACCCTAGAGGTAGTACAAGAAGGGGTGGTTTAGATAATCCAGTTGCAGCTCAGTTAGCAGCATTGACTCCCCAAATTGCAGAGATGAAGACTACCTAATATTTGGCTAACCAGCAGACAATTCATGCTATGGTTCAGCAAGAGGTGCCTTGTGATCGATGTGGAATTGTCGGTCATAGTGCAGCTCGGTGTATGAGAACGATAGAAAAAGCCCATGCTTTCCAGTCTTTCAAACAAGGTACTCCTTATTCTAATTTCATCAATGAGAGGAGTCAGAATGTGCTCAACTATAAATACCCGACCCGCCATTATCGTAACACGACTCCAATAAGATGAGATGTGTACCTTTGGGCCTATTATTTTTCCTCACTTAAGCCCAAAAACACAAGACCTTGTTACTAAGTGGTAGGTGGAATCCTTTATAAACATCTCATAAGCTCCTCATTTTCCCGATGTGGGACAACTTTTCTCTCAATCTCTGGGGTGTTACATCAACCCTCCTGCAAACAATGCATATGTAATTCTTCAAAATCGCAGAAATTAACCATAAGGCATCTTTATTAGGCAAAACCAAGGAGTTAAGACCTTTAATGATATGTCTGAGATTAAAGCCATGTTACAGCAGTATATGATGACATCTCAGAAGCAAGGAGTTTTGATAACTCAATTCTTGGCTTATAATTAAATTTTGGATACTCAGATCGCTCAATTGTCTAACCAAAATTCAAATAGGCAACCCAGAACTCTTCATCCTCAACGTAAGCAAGCTCATGAGCAAGTTAATGTAATTTAGTTAAGGAGCGGTATTTCTTATAAAGGACCTGTGATGCCCACTGTTGAAGATGAGCAACCCTACACGCATCCTAAGGGATTGGGTAATTTAGAGCTAAGTGATGACGTGAAACAAGTGAGCGAAGATGAAACACGAGATAAGGAAAAAGGCGAAAAAGAGGATATCATGCTAGGTACTCGATCGAGTACACAGCTTTGTCGATGCTAAGTCTTGGCAAAACAGGATCCTTGATCGTGTGGCCCCTAAACTCGATCGATTGACCCCAGTACCTGATGGCAGTGATTCTAATATTAAAAAAAAAAAAAGTCGAGCACATTAAAAATGCTCTTCCTTTTCCACACCGACAACAGAAATACAAGCTGGATCAGCAATTCAGGAAGTTCATGGAAGTAGTAAAGAATTTACAACCGAGTGTATCATTTACTGAATTGATCACTCTTGTCGGCTTATGCAAAGCTCCTGAAAGAAATATTGACAAGGAAGAGATCCATTATTGAAGTGGAGGCGGTTGCATTTACTGAAGAATGCAGCGCTATGTTACAAAGATGATCACCTCCTAAGCTTAAGGATCCATGGAGTTTTTCTATTCCTTGTAATATTGGTAAATTAGCCATAGATAATGCTTTTTGTAACTTAGGGGCGAGTATTAGTGTCATGTCGTATAAAATATGCAAACAACTTAACATGGGTAAACTTAGATTTAGTGTACCAATATGACCTTACAGATGGCTGACAAATATCTTAATTGCCCTATGGGTATATTAGAAGATGTACCGGTTGGAGTCGGGAAATGTGTTATCCCATTTGAGTTTGTGGTAATAGATATGGCTGAAGACTCCCGAGTTCCTATTATTTTAGGACGAACATTCCTTCACACAGCAGGGGCGGTCATAAATGTTAAGAATGAGAGCCTTACACTCGCAGTTAGGGATGATACAATTACTTTTACTCTTAACAATGCATTGAGACATCCCAAGCTATAAGCTACTTATAACATGATTGACATTGTTGATCTTACTATTGATGAATGTCTTGCTTTATATTTGGACAGGGATTCGTCTGACGCTCTTCTTGTTACGTCGAGACCATGGAGTGAGGAATTTGATGAGATTGAATGGTGGATCTATGGAGAAGAACCTCATCCTAAGACTGTTTACAACCTTGTTGGAAGTGACGATTGGGAAGCTGAGCTCGATGCTTTGGAGGCTGAAACATTTAGAGACGAACCCGTCAACATGGATAGCGGGATAGTATATGGGGACGTGATTCCTAGTATGGGCGAGGTAGTGTATTATTTTCCCATCGGTACCAAGTTGGAAGGTAATGAACAATCATGTCTATCTTTTATTTTGAATTTTGAGTTTGATGAGCCTAGACAATGTTTTTTGTTGATTTTCTATGCTTGCATTGTCTCTTGGTGCTACTTATGCTTTTGTGTAGTACATGTGCATATTTTCGATAGACTTTTGCGAGAGCTGAGCTGTTTTGATTGTGCCATTTATGGGCAATTGCTTTATTGAGAAAAAGACAGAGGGTCGTGTGGGACCTGTAGCAGGTCACTATTTCCCCTACTTTGCAGCTAGTCTGGGGGACTTCTTATACATCCAGCTGGTATTTTTTATCCTTGTATTTTCTTTTATTTGTATTATCTTTTTAGTTAGTTATTTTCTCCTTTTCGTTTGTTAGTAATGTCCTTTAGGTTGCTGATATTGTTGGATTTCTATGATTTTTGTGCTACTAGTGTCACAATGAGGACATTATAACATTTAGGTTTGGGGGAGATTATTTATTTCAGTTGTGTGATTTAATTTATGTTGTGTGCTAAAAAAAATCAAAAATTCTATAAAATCCAAAAAAATGTCGTCTCTTTTATTAGATTAGTCTTGGTGAATTGAGTAGCATTTATGATAAATTGCATTGTTTTTGCATTTGAATCCCGATTTAGTTATCCATGTACATTGTTTTGACATGTTATTCTTGAAAACAAAGCTCAAAGAACAATTCTTGACAGGAATTGACATGCCTTATACTGATTAGATTTGATTAAATTATGTTGGTAAACTACTTAAAATTATGAGGTTTATAGAGCTTCCTAGGCCTGGAATATCAATAAACTGGTCTCATTTTTATTTAGGTCTGAGTGTGGTTTCTCCTTGTGGAATATGTAATACCAAACTGCATAAGTGTGAAATTAGTTTCTTGATACTTTTACGCATGCATTTGATGAAGTACATGAGAAAAGACGGTTCTTACCATTCAAATAAGCCTTTCATTGCCTTTGTTTAGCCCATTTGAACCTTTGTAACCATTTCATATCCTATCTAATAACTACATTTCTAGAATTTGTTTACCTTATCGGGACAGTCGCAGTCCTTGTTTATCATGCCTACTTAGCTATTATGGTTGTGATGGGACTAGATTTTGTCTTGTGTGTGTAGTAAGTTTTTTTTTAGCAATTGTGTTGTATCCTTTATGTTGGAAAAGAAAGAATATGAAGCAAAAGAAAGAAAAAATAAGTGAAAAAAAAAATCAGAAAAAGATAAAAAAGAAAGAAGAAAAAAAAAATTGCTTCATTAATTTTGGTAAGGCATAAAAAACGATGGTTACTAGTCTAATGCATTTTTGGAGAGTAATTCACTGTCTCTCATATCTTGTCAAGTTAAGATAATTTCTCTAGTTGTGTTAATTTATGCTTATTATTGTAGGATTGGTTTTTTTTGTTAGCAAATGTACCTGCGACTACCGTCTTAGCCTCACATATCCATACGTGCCTTGGCACTAACCACTTCTATACATCCAATTGCCACCTTTTTGTCCTTGATACATGTATTTTTAACTATATTGTGAATGCATATTAATTGGAGAAATTTCAATCACATTAGATTGCATGCGTGTTTCATAGGTTGAGTGAGTGCTTATATTTCTTTCTATCTTATACATAAATCACCCATACTTGTGAGTGCATGAGTGAATCCGCGAGAATCCAACTAATTTGTCTTGTAAGATTGAAAGGTATTTTGGTTATTGTCTATATTACGGTATCATATCAAATCTTGGGACTTGAGCTGCGCTTTCCGCTTACCCTTACCTTTGTATTTGTTTTATCGGAACAATTTTGGTCATTACTTTGTTATAGATATGGATAGCTTGGGATTTGTATGAGCATTAACATTAGCTTTGAGTTATTCGTTCACCGTTTGTATGATTGTCTTTTGTATTATGTTGGTGCTTGCTTAGGGACAAGCAAATAGATGGGTTAGGGGAGTTTTATTAATCACATTTATATAAATTTTAATGCCTCCCCTTAATTTCTTTTAATACAATTTTTGTGCTAAAATACTCTATTTATATGCCATTTACATTCGAATGTCGATACTTTTTCTATTTGGTGTTTAATGCAGGATTGATGCATTTATAGAACAAAAGATGAAATGGAGCACCGCGGGATTTGGCATGACGGAATATACGATGTAATACATCATATTTATGGTCTTAGGCTACTCGGCCGAGTGTGGAGTACTCGACCGAGTAGCTGTCGTGAGTAGTCTGTCTGAGTTCTGTTTGTTGTGAACTTGGGCGAGTGAGTTAGCACTCAGTCGAGTGTGGCTTACTCGATTAAGTGTTCTGCACTCGGTCGAGTGGCTCGTACTCGATCGACTGTCCGGTTCGTTACGGGTTTTTCCGCGGTTTTGATTAAACGATTTTCTTTATTTTTTCGACTTTTTGTAAATTAATTTAAGGCTAATTTGATAACTTATACCACAAATAATTCATTTTTTCAAAACTTATACTCCCCCCGATCCACACCAATGGTAACATGGATCCACTTTTTGCGAGGAGAAAAGTGGGTTCATGTTACCATTGGTGTGGATCGGGGGGAGTATTAAAGATAACTTTCTTTAAAATATTATACCTAAAATTCTCATTTCAGTCATACTCGATGCCAAATCTCACGAATTGACCATTTTAACCTTACTAATTACCTATCACCACCCTTTGACCACACACTAACTCATCCCTACTGCATTAATCTTTTAACCAACCCCCCCCCCCCCCCCCTCAATCACCGAAGCAATACTACCTACAATCACCTCCTTTCTCCTCCCCGTCGGTAACAACACAAGAGTCATGTTGCCAGCTCAAGTACAATCCAATTGACGTCGTGGTCCTTACATGTCCTCACGATAGCGTCCCTCTCAGCGTGAACCCATACCCCGTTAACCACCATGCCTTAACCACCACCCCTTACCCTAGAAAGCCCACCCCACCACCAAATATGCCTCCCCTACAATAAAATATAATCATCTGCGGTGGTTTTAAGGTGGGGGAGGGAGTTTTAGTGGTGAGGTAGTGTTTTTCGAAGGAGGTTTGTGGTGTTAATAGCTTTGGGTTGGTGAGATTTTGACGGGGGCGGAGATGAAGCGTGGATGGGGGTGTGAGTGAGGGTTAGGTAAGGTTGTTAGTTTGGTTTGTGTGTATGTGGATTTGAGTTTTGCAAGGTTATGAGTTAGTTGTGAGCGTTTAATGGGGTTTCTTTAGATTGACCTGCTGGCGAGAGGGCACTTGCAATAATAATCCGGCACCGGTGGTGGTGATGTAGGAGGGATGAGGTGTGTCGTTGTAATGGTAGTTAGGTGTTTTTGGTGGAAGTGAGAGTTTAAGATTTGACTTTATGGGGCAAATGGTGGTGATGGGTGAATTAGAAAGGGCAAAACCGTCCTTTCATGTATTTATTTGAGATATCATATTGAGTTTGGAAAAAAATAGGATTTTAGGGATAAGGTATTAAAGAAAGTTCTTAATTTTAAAATTTGAAAAAATGAATTATTTAAGATATAAGTTAACAAATAAACCTTAATTTAAAAATAATTTTAGTACTATGGGGGACTTTTTTAAAAATTTTATCGAAAGCATCTAATATTTAAGTAAATAAAGCATTATTTATGAAGCCGCACTCAAAAATTGACATTAAAAAAAATTAAGTAAAAACTAACATTAAATTTGAATTTCAACTTGCCACTAATATCAAATATTTGAAAATTAGACTTGGCCCTAAGCCGAATTTTTAATTTTTGACGGAGTTTCACGACGAATTTTCAATTTTTGATTTCGCGCAAATGCTCGAAATTCAATTTTATACCGTGGGCCAACTTTGAAAATTTAAATTTCGGGTTTTTGAAAATCAAATACGTCTTATCTGGATTTTTAAAAGTGAAATTAATACCTATTTCATTTTTCTACACTATTCACAAATAAATCTTTAATTTCAATTTTCGCTCAATCCAACACGTGAAAATATATTCATGTGGGGTCTTGTTTGATTCGTCTTTACGAGGACATTAAAAATATCTAACTTTTATAATTTTTGCAAATACGTAGCTAATGATATTTAGCGCTTAAAACGTGCGTTGGAAAATGTGAAAAAGTAATGTGGTAGAGTGGATGTAAATGCAGTAATGTGGGGTTACAAGTTATTATAAGCACAAATGATAGACAAATAAGTAAAAGTGGAACATCTTTGTGAATTTATCGTTTTAGAAAATATGGAGGATCTTAGAGAATAAGAGGGAGTATTTCTCAAATTTTATATTTTATATTTTCAAACTCCTGTTTTAATGTGTTCGGAATACAATAATTTATCGAACAAACAAATAGTCGACAAAAGTAGTTATTCTTGGTCATATATTAACAATTATATAAGTTCACCTTGATTCTCTAAATATGAACTACAATGTTCATGCAAAAATCTTTTTCGATACTAACCGTTACATTCTGAAAGTATAATACCCGTGATTTTAGACAAAACCTTTCGATAGACTTTTCGTATGTGTATGCGTTGTTATGCTACTTGTTGTGTCATTTGGCCTTCATGAGCTGTCGATTGACCGAGGATGATGCCGATCGACATTAGTGGTCGTGTTGGCTAGGGAGGTGTGTTGTGTCTAACGAGTTTGTTGATCAACTTTGTATGGCAGACGGGTTGTTTTCTAATTATTTTATAATTACTTTATAATTTGCCTAAACCTATAAATAACCATATATAACATTCAGTTTACACTTTTACTTATTCTAAAACACACATAAATCCTAGAAATACAAAAGAAAAGCAGGGAAGAGAAATAGAAGAAGAAAGGCGTGAGATCAACGGAGACGGGTTCAATATATTCGTACTATCATTTGTAAGTCGCCTTTATATTCCGATTTTATATTTCTATTCTTGTTTATATTCAAATCGTGCCTTGACCTATTACATGATATTTACTGGACTTGAGGACAGAATTGGGGAAAATTAGATTGTATATGTTATGATTATGCACCTTGTAGTAATTGTTACATATTGAATGATTAGTATAAGATCGAAGTTCGTTGAGGAGCGATTCTAGTTGATTACTCATCTTATTACACAGATTATTGATATGTTCTTGTAATTGTTATTATATATTGATGGTACCATAAGTGTGATAAAGAAAGTGCAGCGGCTGTCGAGCTGTGGGTCGATCGATTGTTATCTTGGGTCGATCGAACTATGATCAGGTTAGGCGTGCGATTGTTGTTTAAGGACGTTATATAAATATATTGCCGTGGTTGAGTAATTTATTTTTTTCTATTATTGTTATTATTAATACTACTGCGATCGTTGAATAAATGTTGAAGCCGTCCACGCCCGAAACACTTCTATTTCATTCAAAGCCCTTAAAAAAAACTCATTCAACATGAGCTTTGGCTCACAAATGCCATTTTTGCGACTTTGTAGGATATGTAGTCTCTGATTGTCGCCAACTCAAAACCAAATACCGGACCATTGTCTTCCCCACTAGCCAACCTCGTGGCCCTTTTCCACAAGCCAACACGGCAACGCTTCGTACTTCTTAAACATCTTATTCTTGCATAGTACGGAGATTGTGGCACTGCCAGTTTTTATAGTTGAGCATACCACGGTGTCGAGGGTTTGTGTTACTGCTGGATTGCACAGTTGAGCATAACACGATGTTAAGGGGTGTGCTACTGCAAGTTACCCTTTCAAGATTGGTATTCCGTTTTGTGGGTGGACATGTATGTTGCAGTGAGACCGACTGATGTTGCCCTTTTGAGTTGTCTTATCCCTTTGCAGTGTGTGGACCAAGCCACCCGCGCCGCGCGCACCCGCGCGTTGATATTTTGAAGCGGCGACACTTCTCCCACAGAACTTTGGTGAACAAAGCACGTCATGGGCCGTTACCGATTTTAAACGCATTGAAACCGGTGAAAGGTTTGAGCAAGCCTGCATTTGTGATGTCGCCACCAATTTTTATGGAAAATTGGAACCGTTCGAATACTTCATGCCATGTCAAGACAGAAAGTAGTGATAGAACACTAAGAAATTCGTTATCCTTAGCATTATATGTCTAGAATGACTCTCGCAATGCCAATGAACATGGATTCTCATACATATCGGAGTAAGGGGTGAGGGTACGTATTAGGAAGCTTTTTGATTGAACACCTAATCCCGCCTGCCTCGATAACGGTTTCTACTAATGATCAGGGAAGTCATTTATACTAGATATTTTGTTGATTATATGCATGCAATGCAACATCCAATAGATTAAACCTAGGATGTGAATATTTAGACCGAGTCAGTTAAGCATACAAGTTAGCATCCAATTGGGTCGAAGTGAAGAATTTACATTCATTTACATGTAATAAAGCCAAATAAATAAATCATACAAGAGAACTAAACGATTCATTACAACGAAATAAATTACAATGGGTATTATTGAATTTACGTTATAAACACACTCCAAAGGTATTTAAAGAAAATAGTCCCATTTCACCTAACCCTAATTCATTTCCCCTTCTCTCTCTTCAACCCCAAATCTTCTCTCTTCTCTCTAAGCCCCTCATAAACACCCTCTCATGGATGCTAGACTTGGATTAGAAGATTCTACACTTACTCCTCCTTCCTTTAACCTTGTAAGTTGAGATTTACCTTTCCTTTTTCGTTTATCAAAACCTTAACTTTTGGGGGTCATTGTAACACCCTCATCTACCAAAGTGCCTTACCAAAGTCTACCTTAGCGAATGGGAGATTTACCATCTCGGTTGCCCGAAGTAGTACATATGAAAGATACCATAATGAAATGAATTAAATAAATAAATAGTTAAAGTGATTACAAAACACAAATCCCAAAACGAAATGTCATACAACTGCCAAATCAACGTGAGAAAAGTCTAAGACTCAATGGAAGCTATGATAACTAGAGTAAACCTCGGTGTCCCCTTCAACCCACATGCAAGCTCAAACATCGACACCTGATAGACTCACTGCTCACCATCAATGGATCACCGTAATTTTGAAAACATAAGAAGGGTCAGTACAATCATACAATCACTACAATCATACAAAGTAACATAAAATAATTCAACCGATACTCACAATCCTCCAAACTCCAAAGTAACAACTGACTCTCATCGCAACGAGTAGCCGGGTTCCCATCGCAACAGGTAACCCACCTCTACTGATGTTAGACGGCAGCACGGGACTTCAAAATCTCCACTCATCGCAACGAGCGAACCCATATCATTAATTTGCACACCCCCTTGTGACGGGAGCACAAGGGGCGATATATGGGGGTGAAACCATCTCCCGACATGGCTCCACGATAATATCCACAACTCCACCAACATTCAACAACAACAATACTCACAATGATACAATCACCCGACCGAAATTTGACCCGCCTGGCCCAATTGACACCTTAAATTGTGCCATAAGAGTAGCACCGAATTCAGGCGTGACTGCGGTGATAGAGGAAGGGAGAGCTGACCCCATTTCGTACGTGAAGGATATGGTCGGGAATAAGGATAAGAGTTTAAGGAGCGAGGTATAATAGAATTAATCACCAATGAATCGATCATTTTGGAATGTATAAACATGAGATGTAGAGGAGCCAGGGTAAAAATAGGCGCTTTGTGGGAGTGAGTAACAGAGGTAGATACATTGTATGGAACGAGATTGGAGTTTATGAGTTTTATAGGAGCGTAAGCAAGGGAGCAATAAGCAACGACATATGAAATTTACGAATATTGGGTTCTTGTTTAAAAAGCATGGAAAAAGGAGACTGCTTGCTAAGTATTGAAATGGATAATCGATGAATGAGATATGCGACGGTGCAGAAGGCGTAAGGACAAAATAAAAGAGGGAGATGAATATGTTGTATGTTGGCCATGTTTTGACCATATGTTGTATGTTGGCTTTCGACAAAGCCGTTGTGTTCAGGTGTAAGAGGAGGCTAGTTAAGATGAATATTCCATTGAGATGAAATTGTAGAGTAAGTTTCATGTACTTGCCACCCTTATCGGAGTAAAACAATCAGATTGGGGTTCTAAAAATTTTTCAACAATAGCTCGAAATTTAGTGAAGGTATATATTGTTTATCGGATTTGCGTTTTAGCGGATATAGCCAAATTAATGTGTATAATGATTGATAAAGATGACATAATATTTGTATGATTCAGGAGACATGATTGTTTGGAAGTCGAGTCATCGAAAAAAATGAGATCTAAGCGGTGCATTAGAAAATAAACTTGATTCACCAAATGATAGTTTAGGTTTATTAATTTGACAGAAAATACAAGACGCATAAGTAGGAATGCGTAAATTAAATTTGAATTAAAATTTGGAGAGTTTTGTTGGAGGTATGGCCTAGACTGTGGTGTCGTGCGGCTTGATCGGTAGACAGGATGTGAAGCGTTTTGGGTGAGATGAGGCACCATACATATGCTCCATCAATTACAGATCCTTGGAGAAGTACTGCTCCCGTCGAGTTTGTCTTAATACAAAAAGAGTTAGATGAGAATATAGCATAAGCATGATTGTCAATGTCAGCACAAAATTTCGAGACAAAAATAATTTACGTGAAATAAAAAGAATAACTAGGACATTATTAAAATTAAAAGAGGAAGAATTGGAAAGGGGTTTAAAAGAATAAGAATGAGTAATTTGAAGAGGGTAATATTGTACGACGAAATTTTTAGGTCCTTCACAGGGTGTGTAAATACCGAAGAGACAAGGTGTTGAGATCGTTGGTGATGTGATGTCATGCACCACTATCGACAACGTAAGAATAAGATGGTTAAGAGGTACGAATCGTTGTCGTGTTGGCTTGTGGAAAAGGGTCACGAGGTTGGCTGGTGGGGAAGACGATGGTCCGGTATTTAGCTTTGAGTTGGCGACTATCAGAGACTACATATCCTACAAAGTCGCAAAAAAGGCATTTGTGAGCCAAAGCTCATGTTGAATGAGTCTGTTTTGAAGGTCTTTGAATGAAGTAGAAGTGTTTCGGGCGTGGACGGCTTCAATGACGGGGCGATAGGTGTCGTAGTTGAGACCATGCATTGAGGATTTTAGTGGTAATATCGTCGACATCTATTGGATGCTCAAGTTGGCAAGGTCGTCAGTCTAAGACATTATGATTGTCATGTAATCGGTGTTCGTCATTTTATCGGTGTGAGAAATGTTGTCAAATCGATATTTAATTTTGAGACGGTGTCCCTAAGCGGGTTTGACAAAGGTACAAGAGAGTATGGACCATGCCTCATAAGAGGTGGAATCATTAACGATTAGTGCGACAATAGAGGATGATAAGGTGCTGATAAAAGCTCTAAGGATAAGTTGATCTTGTCGATACAAGGACGAGGAGGTTTGATTAGGCTTGATGGAAGGTTTGGTGTCGGGTGGCCGGTGGGATTTCTACGGTGATTTTTTTGGGTGGTGGCGTTAGTAGTTCTATCGAGAAATGAGAAAAGTAAGAGACCATTCATAATGGTTCAGACTTAGAACATGCATTGACGATAAGTAATGGAGTCCTTGAGTTGAATGTAATTAGCGAACATGACAATGGCTAGCAAGTTTGATGGTTTGGCTGCATTATCATGTCGAAGTTTGGAAAATATGGTGAGGGTAATGGTTGTTCGAAAAAGATACATGAGGTCAGAATATTTTTTGGATTGATCTTGAGGATCGGTTTTAAGTTCTTAATACCATGAAAATATTGTATTAGTGGTAGAATGTTTGGTTGATGAATATAGGTCTACACGATGTATGTATTTAAACAAATAAGCTAGTAACTAGTTGTATGACCCGTGAAATTCACGGGGCATTTTAATTTAACACCGTTTGTCAATGTCCAGAAAATATTTTAAAGAGAACATTATTTGTAAGGTAGATCATGTATTTTTTTCTTATGATCGTAGTATACATGTACTTTTTTTAGAGGGGGTAATATGTATATGTGTAGTGTTGTAATCTTCTTAGTAGAGTGTAATGTATTATTTACATGATATATGGCATGCATTTTGCCGAAATAGGGTATGTAAATAAAAATGAGACACTTTGGAGTTAGAAAAATAAAAATAAATAATTAGACTATAGATGAATACTTTTTTGATGCACTTTTATTGTATACTCGTAAAATACTGCATCAATCACGCTCTATTCATTTTTACCTTCTTCCACCTGTTTGTTATACCAGTCAAAATTATGAGCAAAACATAATTTCAAATCAATAATTAACACACACAACATCTACACCTTAAAAACACATGAATTGAATAACACAATATCAAACTATTTGTACTAAAAAATTTAAAACTGTATCGTAATACGAAATTTGTTGAAAATAATGACCATGAATGTCATAGTACGGGAAGTTTTGCATTCGATAAAGAGATTTTTTTTTGTTAAAAGAATGTCTTCCACACACTTGACCTTCAAAATTTTCTAAAATTCAGCAGTTTCATCAACCCTGCAAATAGAAAATTGAGAAATGAATTAGCACTAAGTTTATAAACCAATTAAGTAGGATTAAACGTATTCTCACAAGTATTTTGTCCAAAAAACTATATATAGATTTGAGCCACTAAATTTAGGAAATAAAATTAGTACTCCCTCCGATCCAGAACAAAGGTAACATAAGCAAAAATGGAGTATTTAAGAAAATGTGGAAAAAGTAAGGGTAAAGAGGGAAAAAGTAGGTGGGGCATGTAATTCTGGGTTGGTAAGTAGGGTATGTAATGGCATTTTGTGTAAATATCAAATGGTATAAGCGTAGCTTGGTAATGTTGTGGGTTAAATAAGGAATGTTACCTTTGGTTTGGATCGTCTGTTTATAGTAAGTGTTACCTTTGGTCTTCATCGGAGGTAGTAATATATAAGAGTGTTCACTTGCTAATGAGATTAGGAAATGAGTATCAAGGTGAATAATTGAAGGATAAAGTTAATTAGAAGACCTAGCACATGGGATACTCCAAAATTTATGTTTAAAGGGGGCAGGGGAGGCTGACAAATTTTGGTGGCCCTGTTCAAAATATAAGACAGAGGCCCCGAGATTTATATATATATATATATATTTAGGGGCAGGATCCCATGCGAACTGAGTTATGGTGCGAACCGTACGAACTACCAAGATATATTTCGTATTAGTATCGGATTCATTTGGTATTACACTGGATACACATGTATCCAGTGTAATACCAAATGTATCCGGTAGTAATACGAAATTTATCTAGGGTGGTATTTTGTGTCTCAACTTCTACCACCATCATCACTGCCGCACCACCATCAACACCGACGCCGCTGTTGCCACCGTCATCACCCCCATACCGCCACCACTTATAACCACACATGACATATTCACCACCTGCACTAATACCACACCACCCCTGACCCCACATCACCGCCAATCCCCACGACCACCACCGACCCTACGTCAACTTACTCCGACGAACCTTCCCCGCTGTTTAACAACCTTGCTCGTTCTTCTCTTCATTGCGACCGACCACCTCAAACGACTCCCTAACTACACCGACCACCTCAAACGACTCCAACGAAACCCTAATGTGACGATACCACTAACCAGTTCAGACGACGAAAGCGACATCACCAAAAATGTCAGACAATGCCAGCGACTTCCTTTTGCAAACCTATAACTCTTCTTCAACATCTTTCCTTTTTCATAAACGTACTGACGGAATTGAAGAGGTGGTCGCCCGGATCTGGGATGTTATGGTTCAGAGGATACGAGGATGGTGCCGGTCTGCATCTCCGGCGAGGTGAATCGTAACGATGATTTGAATGTAAAAATAAAGGTAGAAGGAGGAAGGGCGAAGGCAATGGACTGTTACGGTGGTCGACGCTGCTGGTGGGGTGAGTAGTTGCCGGTGGTTACTCGTTGTTATAGAAAAAAGCGGGAGTTGTTGTTTGGGCCGCTGTTAAAACTTTTAACAACGGTTACATTTTTTTTAAAAACCGTTGTCAGTATTTTAACAACGGTTTATATCCGTTGTCGTTATTAATTATCCGTTGTGAAAAAAGTCTAATATTTTGGTGGGAAAGTAATAACAACGGTTTCCTGACAAAAACTCGTTGTTGTAAGTATTTTAACAACAGTTTATACCCGTTGTTGTTATAAGGCATCCGTTGTGAAAAGAGTGAATGGGAAGGTAATAACAACGGTTTTAATCTGATAAACTCATTGTTGATAGTAATGCGCGCGTTTAATAGTTTATTGGAGGGAAGGTAATAACAACGGTTGCTTTTACAATAACAACAGTTGTTTTCCATTACAATTCACCATTACAATAATGACATTAAGGCCCTAAGACTATTGAAACATCCTAAACATAACTGATATCCCTATATATACAACAACAACAACAACAACATCAGAGCCTTAATATATCTTCAACAAAAATTCTCCTAAAAATATAAGTCTTGAGTAGATCGATAGTTATAATATCAATAAAACTATAAGTAAATTGACCCAAATATATACCTCTTTAGTCTTCATTGCAATGTTCAAGGATGTATTTGCCCCACAAGTCTCTCACCTCGTCGACTTGTTGCTTTTTGTACTCAGAGTCATGTGGCTCATTAATGACATACTATGAAAAGAATAGACATTAAAGAAATATATGTTTGAGTAACATATAGCAGCAACATGCAACATCGTGAATACCGTAAATAAAAATATATGTAAGTAAACCGTCTAATGAAAATACATTGTTACTAACCCTTTCTGAAATAAGGATATATCTTCGCCTAATAATCTCTAACATGTAACGACAAACGTAGGAACCACATTATATGATGTCCGGCTGCCAGTGAGGGACCTATAATTACATAAAACAAACGAATTTACCAACTAGTGTGTAATGCGTACTGCATAATTAAAAAAGATAGTAATGATTTAATTTTTACAATATAAATCTTGTATTTGCGTATATGTACCCGTTGTTCACATGGTAAAGTGGGGCTAGTGTCGTTCTTGGGTTGCTCCTCGTTTGAAGATCTTTTTTTTTCTCAAAGGCCATTTTTTTTACAAAGGCAGAAACATACACACAAATATGTGTATATGTATATATGTATATATGTATATATGTATATATGTATATATGTATATATGTGTATATATATATATATATATATATATATATATATATATATATATATATGTGTGTGTGTGTGTGTGTGTGTGTGTGTGTGTATGCGTGTGTGTGTGTGTGTGTGTGTGTGTGTGTGTGTGTTTGTGTATAGAGGTATGATCCGGTGAGAACGGACACTCGGTGAGAACGGTGAGAATGACCGTAATAACCAACATCCCACACGTCTCTGTTCCCCACAACCAAATTTCATTCTCACACTAATACTCCAAATCTAATACAACTCATCCCTACCACCACCACCACCACCACCATGACCAACAACCACCACGACCCACCACCAAACGACGCCGACGAACACCACCATAAGACGCCGACAAGCAGTCATGTACCTGTCTCTCTATCTCAATCGCCGAAAATAGATCATGTGTTGATATATGTCGCCGGAAACAGGTCATACACGTTGGCGACTACTAGTGTGAGCACACAAATGGACGGTAAAGGCGACTATCTTCATGACGGAGGCCACCATGACCAACCCCGACACCATTGAACACCGCCAGTCTCCAACATTACTGATCTGCGAACCCAGATCTATATTTTCCTTCCTATGATTTTGAGTTCCACTCAATCTACTGCAGCCGCCGCCTATTTCGCAGACCAGAGGCGATGACGACAATGGATGGCTCAGGTTGAGTTGGGGCGTTGATCCATTGATGTTCAATTCGATTGATGGCTTGATTTTGAGCTTGGTTTAATTACGAATGGTTGCACCGGAGTTGCGCCGGTATCAAGCATCTGTCGAAAATGGTCGTCGGCCTTTTTTGGTTGTGGTGGAGGATGAGGATGGGTGAGTTGAGGAGTTGGAGAATGAGTTGAGTCGTGCAT
>VHZZ01023836.1:6023-19944 GCA_009801015.1 Silene noctiflora | reverse complement strand
CAAAACCTTTCTAAAGTTATATTTCAAAAAGGTTTGAAATTTGAAGAACAAATTTTCAGAAACTTTCAGCAAAAGGAATACTCTTACATTGCAAGTTGGCTCCTCAAAAGTTGTGTTAAAATGCTAAAAATGAGTCTTTTACTTTTTCCTCTTTTGGCAAAATGTAGAGTTCCGAATATTTTATTGAAAATGCAATTTACATTGAAAAGAAGCAGCAGTCCTCTTGAGCCTTGCAAAACTGATTTTTCTTTTCTCAATGTGGAGTTCATCCTTTTATCACTTGGACAATAGAAGAAATGAGTTTATTATACATCACATCCTGCTGCTGCTGATATCATGCATGATTTGGAATGACATGAAACAAATTTAATTTTAAAAAAACTTAAGAATACGTAATAAAAACGGTTACTAAAACAACAACCGTTGTAAACACCTTTCAMAAATACCCGCGCATAATATTCAACAACAGGTCTTAAAAGAAGAACTGTTGTTACTAATACTTTTAACAACGGTTATGTGGCATATAACYGTTGTTAAAAGTCTTTGCAATTTTGGTGGGAAAGATACAACAAYGTTTTTTTATACTGGAACCGTTGTTHTAACCTTCCCACCAAAATGTTGTCAAACTTTCCACAACGTGTTACTCGCAACAACAACGGTTTTTAACCGTTGTGAATAGTTTCCACAACGGTTATAATAAATAACGTAACCGTTGTAAATACCTTTTACAACGGCGGCTTTAACAACGTCCGCTTTTTGTTTTAACAACGGTATTTACCCGTTGTTATAGGCTGTATCTGTAGTAGTGAAGTATCAGTTCGCTTCACTGTTGCATAAGAGTATGTTCAATGATCTCGTGTTTAGTYTTTAATTGCGAATCTCCATGTTCATTCAAGTGAACCACTGAGATTCAAAAGACCTGTAAACCTATGAGATAGAACTTACAAACTCTTGAAGCGGAGTAGCTTTAAGTTTGAGTTGCAACCGGATTAGGTTGGGGAGTTATTTATATTGTAATGGTTTAGTTAATTTTGAGTAAATTTCTAAACAAGCAATAAAATAACGGTTGGACGTAGGCTCCGGAGTAGTGGCTGAACCAAGTTTTTAAAATTGCTGTCTTGTTTGTTTATTTACTTTTACGTTCTTTTATCATTGCATTTATGCTTATCAATCTCATTGTCAGCTCTGTGCAACAGTCATTCGTACTGTTGCTTAGACCTGCTGGAACTCTTGTGAACTTAAAATCAATTAAGTTTTTCAAGTGAACCTTACAATCATACTTGTGTTAATCCTTAACCAAGTAATTGAGAAAATTTTTAAAAGGTACACCTAATTCACCCCCTTCCCCTCTTAGGCGTTTCTCGTTCCTAACTCTTCAAGACTGTACTTAAACATTACAAACTTCAATTTTTAGGATATGTTTTAGTGGGGGGGATTCAAAGATATAATTAGAGATTTTTCGGGCATATCGACATTAGGAGACCTTAATAATTACTTATAAGAGTTTAGTGACAATTAAAAGAGCAGGAATAATTGTTTGGGCACTCCCTTCAATTTCACAATTCCACATGGGGAATTTCTACACCATTGAAATTCAATTGTATTGAAGAAAACCACCCATATTCATATTTCACTTAATAGGTAATTTATATAACCAAGTTTACAGAAGTCAATGTGCAACAATCAAGTCATATAGATCATATAAAAAAAACACCCGGAGATGAATTTAAACTAACTATTACAACAAATAGAGAAATGCAGAAAAACATATGAGAAGTTAAATTGTAGAATCTCAATCAAATATTAAGACAAATAGAGAATTGTATAAAAAACTTAATTATCAAACATAATTTCAGAATGCATATCTTAAATGGATTATACCGAACAACATGAAATAAAACTTAGGATAACAATTGTAAGATGATACTTTAATGAGCAATACCTCAAGACAAAGGCGATGTGATACTATTATGATCTTCATGATTTGTAAGCGAGGAGCCTAAAATATAATTATATAATTGAGCAGTAAAAAAAGGGCATTAAAATCATACTTCGTATGAAATAAATGCAGAAAAGAGCAATAGTAAAATGATTGATCGAAATCCAGGAAAAAAGAGGAGTAGATTGGGGTAGACGGAAGATAAAATGAAGAGGTAAAAAGGTAAATTAAAATAGAAAAAATAAGAGAGCAATCGGCGGCGGCTATAAATGTGCGGATTTAGACTTAGGTTAGATGGGCGGGAAAACTTCTCATGAGAGAAGGACACGTGTACAATATAATGTACAGTGGTTCATCTATTATAGTTTTATATCCGAGTTATGAAACGTCGTCGACGTTTTATAACAAATCGTCGACGTTTTTCATAAAAAAGACGAACACTACCCTTGCATTCTCTTTCCTCCTCTCTTTTACTCTCTCTTTCCTTTGTAAACAATAACCACCACATCACCCCCGCTTCACTGCCACAGTCCCATCAACCACCACCATTCATTCCACCTCTCTGCCACCCACACTAGCGATGTCGTACTGTCACAATGACAACCACCATCATCCCCATATTTCGACCACCATTTCCGCATTCTACCACCACCATCATCGAACTTCAACAATAAACAAACAACCAATAACAAAACCCAAATTACTTTCATCACCACCGTCAATCATAATATCGACTATAAGATATAAAAGATGAATAAGATGTAATTTTATTAATGTACTGATGGTTACAAAGTGTACAGGTATCTAAATACAAACTGAATATACATTGCCTAAATTAATATATTGCATTTACACATAATCACGATGAAATCATGCTAATTGATACAATAAAGGGAAACAAATATATTGATTCTAATTGATAATCAATCAAGATAATTGTGTTCTTGATTCTTGGTCGTTGCTTTGCATAGAATCTGAACTAGCATTATGATTGATATCCATATCCCCTGTTTCGCATGTCCTTCAATTTGCTCCCCTGCTTTCCCTTGTTCGGTCGACCAGAACATGCCGGATAATCAGACCGTCAACCCCCACCCCCAACGTTGATTCCCAACGTCACATCCAAGTCATACGTAGGTGTTCAACATCCCTCCCCACCATCAACGTTGAACATCAACGTCCCTCCCACAACAGACGTTGGTGTTCAATGTCCCACTCCCGTGACGACGTTCAAATTCAACGTCTCATCCCGGGAGCATCGGTATTTTTTAGTTCTTGGGACTTTGATACTCAATGTTTGATGGGGATGAAACGTTGATGTCCAAGATTTGATGGCGGGTAGGACGTTGAAAGTGGACGTTGATGGTGGTTAGTGACGTTGAAGGTGGACGTTGATGGTGGTTAATGACGTTGAAGTTCTGTAAATAAAATGGTGGTTTTCATCTTTGATTTCTCTTTAATTTCCTTTTGCTTTTACATATTCRTTGATGTTGAATGTTTCATCTTTAAATAAAATGGTTGTATATCATCTTTAAAGTCCTTTTGCTTATACATATTCATAGCAATTAGTGAGTACGTAGAGTATTGATTTCGATCCGCCCGGTGTAAGATAGTGGTTTTTATCTTTAATTCGACAATTTGATTTCTGAGTTGTTAATTAACAGATGATTGTGCGTCCGATATTGATTTCGATCTTGAAAATGTTGCATTTTTTCTTTTTAAATTTGTTAGTTTAAGTTGATTTTGGGAGAGAATAGAGGTGAGAGAGAGAATGTCAAGGGCAGTGTTGGTCTTTTTTCTAAAAAAAACGTCGACGATTTGTTACAAAACGTCGACGACCTTTCGCAACCCCCTTTTATATAGATGACAAATCTAAAAGTTTTCTTATTTTTAAAACTATTAGCCAAATAATTTATATTTTAATAACACAGTTAGCCCATTTAATCTGTAAATTATACATTTCAATAAATTACAAATAATGAGATAAGATTATCAAGTGACAAATGAATGATTTAAAAACCGCCAAATAAAATAACAATGAGAAACCCACAATAATACAATTTTAAATAATGGTAACTAAATATAAAGTGTACCGAAGTGGGAGCGACAAATTCAGGTTGAAGAAGGGTATCAACTACTTCATCTGCTCCGTCCCTAACCATTGCAAGGCTGGCATGAAGATCGTTGTTAAAGTTGTTTGAATTTCTTTGTACTAGTTATGGAGTACTTAACTAGTAAAAATGGTATTAATTAGTAATTTAATAATGCTTTATTTCCTTTTATTATCTGCCATTTATGTAAGCTTATTTGAATTTGGAATGAAATCTTGTATGTCTACCTAAGTTTTAATTTTAAAGATCGTTTTATTCTATTTTATAATGTACCACGTAAGTTTAAATAATGTTTTGTCTTAGTTGGATAAATTTTTTTATTGCAAGTCAACAGAGTTGGGCTGGGCGGGTCAATTATTCGTATCATGTCGAGGCATTTTCAGATTAGTCTTTTATGGAACTTTTATCATTATTTTTCCATACTATACACTTCCCCAAAAACAAAATAAAACTCTCTCTAATTCTCTTGCTCACAAAATTAACCAAACCGTCAATTTACTCAATTATTTTTCCATACCTTACCCTGTTCTTTCGGCCTTAATTTTAGTTCTTATAAGTTTAGTTCAATTCAGTTCAAGTTTATTCATTTTAGGTCAGTTCAGTTCAGATAAGTTCAGTTCAATTTAGTTTAGGCCATGTTCTTTGGGACTTAAATTCAGCTCCTTTTAGTTCATCAGCTCTATTGAGTTCAGTTCGGCTTCATTTAGTTCAGTTCAGTCCAGTTCTTCTCTTCACAAATTAACTTTTTACTTCAGTCCAGCTAAGTTGAGTTCAGATCTATTCAGTTCAGTTCAGCTCCATTAAGTTCAGTTCAGACGCGCTTCCAGTCCAAAAGAACAAGGCCTTAGATTAGTTCAGTTCAGTTCAAGTCAGGTTCATTAAGGGCCTATTCTTTTGGACTGAAACAGTCTGAACCGAATTTAACTTAACTTATTAGAGCTGAACTGAACTGAACTTAATGGAGCTGAATTGAACTGAACTGAACTGAAGTAAGAGTTAATTTGTGAAAAAAAGAGCTGAATTGAATTGAACATTTAAAGCAATTTTGCAATTTTCGATAGAGTAAATATCTGAATACATCTTATCTTTATTAAATCAAGAACATTTAAAACAATTTTCTTCACCCACGTCATCATATACAATTTTTTTCCCAAAAATTTCAACAATTGTGATACCCACATTGTTTGCATGACCATAGAAACTTCCTACTACCGTCTTTATTTCTCATTTTCCCAATTTTCCAAACTCATCAAAATTAATTTGGCTAAAAGTTAATTTCAATTTTCATGGGTAACATCACATATAATTGGTGTCCAATTCCAATCAGAAATTGGTTCTTACCAAGCAAAAAATTATGATCAAATTAATATATTTTTCCTGTTTTCTGAAAGTTTTTGTTCGATTTAAGGATTGTGGTGAATTACTTATTTAATATTTCAACTTTATAAAAAGCAAACATTGACGTTGTTTGTAATAATTTTGAAATGGGATAATAAAGATTTCCCAATATTTGTACTGTCGTTAAATTATGCATTTACTCGATTACTTTTCATTTATGTATGATATTGATTACTAGTTTAAAATTTGATTTTGTGAAATTATGATTTCAATATTTTGTAACTTTGTTAAATTATTTTTAATAACAAGTTTCATAACCAAACTCGTACAATTTTGAACGGGGTAATATACTAGTAATAAGTTAAAAGATTTACATGTGGTTACTCACTTGTTTTAAAAAGAAAGGTAAGATTTATTTTGGGATTAGGTTCAACCTTATCGCTCCATTGATATAAGGTTATGTTTTCCAATAACTTAACGTGTAAAGTTTTTCGGGCATGTATACAGTTGATTTTTAAATTTTTGTCAAATTATTATGTTTAGTAAATTGTATTAGTTGACCGTGTAAAAAGTCAAATCTAGAACAATTTAAAAACTCAATTTTATATATATAAAAAAAATCATGTAATCCATTTTGAAAGATGTAAATGGCCAAGTTGTACCAAAGAAAAAGAAGTTGATAATCGATTATTCTCATCATTGAGAATCTCATATATAGAGAATAAAAGACCCAATATAATATAGAGAATATATTTTAAAATAAAAAATTCATTAATAGAATTGATAAAATACCTTGAGCATATGAAATTAAAGAAGGAGAAAAAATTGACAAAAAGTTATTAATAGATAAGGAGTATGAAGTAAAATATATAGTGAAGGACGAAGACAGTTTAAAGAGAACAGTTTTGAAAGAGTAATAAGCAATGTTTGTTAGAATTTGGGCATTGTGTACTACCAGTTACAATAATCATTGCGGACTAACACGTAAGACGATCAATTATTAAAATCTGTGTTTTATTGTTAGCAAATGGAGAATGAACAACATACTAGTGTACCACCGGTTAGATAGTTAAAAAGCAAAATGCTAAAATACAAAACATGCTTCACAAGGGTTCGAACAAGCGCCCCATCTGTCTTTTATTTGATTTTTCTTTTTGGTTTTTTTTTTTTTTGTTATTATAAACAAAAGTTAGTCCGAAACTAATCCGAATAACCTTAGTCAACATGGAAATGATACATGCAACTCGGCCCATATCGTGATGGTATGATACGTAAACATCCCATTAGTCCATCTGTCCATGACCTAAATAAATCTAACTTAAACCCTCGACACAGTCGTTCTTCCTCACCATCTCCCCCACCCTAAAACCCTCTCCTTCAACTCCTCCAATGGCGTCAGACGATCCGAGAGAATTCAAGAGAAAGAGAGGACCTCTATTAGTAAGTTCAAAAGCAGAGCAAAAACGAAGAGACGATCATAAAAAGAAGGCAAAATCAGGTGGATTTGAATCCCTAGATTTATCCTCAAATGTATTTAGAGGAGTTAAACGAAAAGGATATCAAGTACCCACACCAATTCAACGTAAAACAATGCCTCTTATACTTGCTGGAGCTGATGTTGTTGCTATGGCGCGTACTGGGTCCGGTAAAACGGCGGCGTTTTTGGTACCTATGTTGGAGAAATTGAAACAACATGATTCTCAAACTGGTGTTAGGGCTCTTATTCTTTCTCCTACCAGAGATTTGGCTCTTCAAACTCTCAAGTTTACTACGGAGTTGAGTAGATTTACAGGTAATTAACTTGTTATTTTGGGTTTATGTTTGGATAATTTTATTGTTGAGTTTTATTGTTTTTGATTGATTCGGGGTTGAAAACCCGTCTTTAAAATGTCTAATTGTCGGATTTTAATGTTTTGTGTGAGATTCAATAGAATTGTAGCACCAACAATGAACAAAAAATGCGCTAAGTTTATAGGAGAAATCTTAACATAGCGGTTACGCTTCTATTCCGCTTGATATGGTTAATGTGGTGCATGACTGTTCAATGTGTATATGTCTGTTAAGTTGAAATAGTGGGTGTTACCAGGCTTGCTCCTTGAGTGGTGGTGATTTTGTAGCTTTGTGAAGAAGGTGTTTTGAGGTGTAATATCGAAAGATCACGCCTTTTGGTATTGATTCGAAGGCTTGAATGCTATTTTTTGTTGGTGAGGGCCTTGATGTTTAGTAAATGCTCCACATGGTTTATTTGGGAGCCAATCAAATTTTACTTGCGATTTTGTATTTATGATGTGAGACTTTGCATCTCAATTTTGATTTGTAAGTTTGTAGAATGGTTGAACTCTCTTGTTCAAGTCTTAGTGACAGTGATAGTGGAGTCCTTATTTGTGTTGAGTTTTGATATTTAAGGCTTTATTGGAACATACTCCTTCCGTCCCGGTCATTTGTTGTCCTTTGGTTTTGGCACAAAGACCAAGGAAAGAGGAGGGAGCCAATTATAAGATGACAAGTGGACTAAATTGAATGTGAAAGATCAAATTACTCATCAAATGCAATCCTAAAATAGAAAAGCAATCCTAAAATAGAAATGACAACAATTGACTGAGACACCCAAAATAGAAAAGGACAACAAATGACCGGGACGGAGGGAGTATATATAAGTTTCTACATTCAAAAAACTGCGTAGGTTTTTATCAAAATGCTTGGAATACTTTATGGGTTGCTGTGGTAACCCCAATAAAAATGAGATTTTTTGTTGAATGCTTTATCCGTGCTTTACAAAATGATATGCAATTCTCAACTGCTTCTCCCTCTCTCTCTGAATTAACAAATGAAGGTCATTGTACCGGTCAATTCATTGTTTGGATGTCTAGTCGAGAAAAGAGGTGAACTTTAGAATATCGGATTGCTTTATGGATTAGAGGCTCCGGAGGTTTATGATCAGCCTCTTTATAATATTTCTTGATGTAATATGTAGTTTTTACCCGTCTCATTTCAACGCTTCACTTTGGTTGCATGTTTTTGTCATAACGACAATTTACTTTAGGAGAAAAACATGAACGTTACAGACAGAGTAGCAGTAGCAGTAGCAGTGTCTGACGTAATGGTGCTATGTCATGTCTAACTAAGTCAGTATATATTTATTTATGATTTTTTGTGGGCGGATTAGTTATTTTTCAATATTGAGTTCTATCTGATAGATGTAGGATTTTAAAATGTAAAATGTTGTCTGCACGTCAGATCTCCGTACAAGTCTTTTAGTTGGTGGAGATAGCATGGAATCTCAGTTTGAAGAGCTGGCACAGAGTCCGGACATCATCATTGCCACACCTGGTCGACTAATGCATCATCTGGCTGAAGTGGACGATCTGACCCTTCGAACGGTGGAGTATGTCGTTTTTGATGAAGCTGATTCACTTTTTGATATGGGTTTTGCTGAGCAGCTGCATCAGATTTTAAATCAGTTGAGCGAAAACCGTCAGACTTTGCTCTTCAGTGCAACTTTACCTAGTGCGTTGGCTGAATTTGCCAAGGCTGGTTTGCGTGATCCTCATCTTATTCGACTGGACGTTGACAGTAGAATCAGCCCTGACTTGACGATGACCTTTATCACCTTGAGGATGGAAGAGAAATATGCAGCTCTTCTGTATTTGATAAGGGAGGTAATCAAACCCGATGAGCAAACATTGATTTTTGTATCCACCAAGCATCATGTGGAGTTTCTAAAATTGTTGTTTGAGCTCGAGGGTATCCACTCATCTATTTGCTACGGTGAAATGGATCAAGATGCTAGAAAGATCAACGTATCAAAGTTCCGTTCAAGAAAAACTATGCTATTAATTGTTACAGATGTTGCGGCAAGAGGCATTGACATCCCATTGCTGGATAATGTGATCAATTGGGACTATCCCCCAAGACCTAAACTATTTGTGCATCGTGTAGGAAGAGTTGCTAGGGCCGGTCGAACTGGCACTGCCTATTCGTTTGTGACATCTGAAGATATGGCTTACGTTTTGGATCTTCATCTATTTCTCTCAAAGCCTATTAGGGCTGCTCCAACAGAGGAGGAAGTTCTGAAGGACAAAGATAGTGTTATGGCTAAAATTAATCAAGCTATTGCTAACAAAGAGACTATTTATGGACGTTTTCCTCAAACAGTTCTAGATCTTGTTCAAGACAAAATTCGGCAAGTCATTGAGTCATCTGCAGATCTTATTGCACTGCAGAAGGCTTCTGTTAATGCATTCCGCCTTTATACGAAGACTAAACCCGTACCATCAAAGGAGTCAATACGGAGAGTAAAAGACTTACCTCGTGAAGGATTGCATCCAATGTTTAAAGATAAGGTAGGGGGCAATGAGTTAACTGCTTTGGCCTTTTCTGAACGTTTGAAGTCATTCAGGTAAAAATCGGATCTTGACTTTAAGTTCCTTTATTCTACCATTGCTGCTAAATATTATGTGTTGATTTTTATGTTCTCTGATGCTTAATATTTACCTTTGAGACCCATGTTCAATATTCAGTACTCCTGCATAAGTGATGTATATGTTTCAAGTATCTGATCCTTTAATTGTTGATCTGAACTAGACCCAAGCAGACAGTTCTAGAAGCTGAAGGCGCAGCTGCAAAGGCAAAACAGCGACATGTAAGCCTGCTCGATAATTGATATGAATACAATATATTACATGAATGTTACAATTTTGCTAGTTGAAGTTTGTATAGTGTAGGATTTTAGCATTATTCCGTATGTATAATTGTTTTTCAAAATTTAATGTTCAAATATTTTAATTTAAAAATTCATTTAAAGTGTTGTTACATCACTCGTAGTTTAACTAGTGCAATTTTGAAGAACTGCGACAGAAAGATCCACGATTCCAGTCATATGATGGGCCCTAAAAGTTTTTTGTACGGTTTTAATGTTATAAGCTATTGCTGTTTACATGGCGTAATTGGGCCCTAAAAGTTCTTTGTACAGTTTTAAAAATATAAAGTTTTGGGCAAGGCATGTTGCTGGATGGTGGGAGAAAACAAAGCATACTCCATTATGCTAGTAGGCCAACCTTGATTACCACTCTCTCCATTTGACATTCTCTTTCCCATTTCGTTATTTCCGATTTTCGCAACATTCTTATGTATAAAATTAGAGTTGCTAAAGTATTGCAATGAACATATATACATCCAGTATTTGCCACTACTATACTTGCCCTCGACTTTCATATTGAGCCCTAACCCCCCAAATTATAACCCCAAATGTCTACCTACTAAGCTTTCATTCATTTTAAGTTGACTATATGTTTACCTTGTTTACATGTAATTTCTAATAACATTTGTGTAACACACTAGAGCATTTACACATTTGTACAAACTGGCATCTGTCTGAAGTTCTTTCTGATTTATATTTGTGGCTGCAGGGTGCTTCTCGCCAATGGATTGATGTGATGAAGAGAAAGAGAGAAGTTCATGAAAAAATTATCAATCAGGCGCATCATCAGCGTTCCAGTGAAACGATAGCTCAACAACCCTCCAGTGATGATGAAGCTCAACCAATTTCCAGTGAAAATGAGCCCGAGGTAATCTATCATTTTTAATTTAAATGTGATGTTTAAGATTAGATGCTGATTTTTGATGCTGTTAGCTATAAGATGACGTAGGTATGGCTTTAGATTTACCTACTCACTGCACTACCTTTTTCGGTGCCTTTTGGAGTTCAGTTGGATGTATGGTTTAAAAATGTGGTTACGATAATGGTCGCAGTAACAGTATCAAGGAATCGTACTTGACTCGGCTGTCGGTGTCCAGGTTGCGGTTATCGAGGAGATATTTATTTTTAAAAGCTTTTGTAGATATTTATCTACTCTTGTCAATTACATATCACACTAATATTAGGTCTATAAAAAATATTTAATTTGATCAATATTATGCAAATTTTTAGTGTTTTTCACTAGAAAGTTTGAATTGTTCACAAGTATAACCCACTTAGCTTGAGACCTTTGCAGTTTGCATGTCCAAGTTGGCTGTTATTGACCTTGGACGATTTTTTACTATTTTATTTTACATGATGCCTTAGTTTGAAAATGCGCAAGACGCACCGAGGTACTAAGGGGCCGAGGCGCAAAGCGCAAGGCGAACGCGCACGCCTTTTTGACACGAGGGGCTATATTTTTGATAACAAATTTGTAATTTTCAAATAAATTGTTTGGCAATAATAGCCTTGTTAGGAGTTTTCAAGTTGGCTAACATGTCAAGGAGTAAAGTTAGGAACAATGAGGAAAAGAAATTGCGAGTCTTGTCTAAAAGATATGTCAAGTGCTTACTAGTTAGCCTTGTTAGGTGAGCCTTGTCTAAAAGGCGCATCTAAAACGCACTGAGGCGTTTTGGCTAGTGCCTCATCCAAGGCGTGCTTTTTTTAAACTAAACATGATGCGCTTGTACCGGACCTGCCTCTAATCACGATACAACTTAGGCAATACGAGACGTATCCGCCGGGATTTTAAACCATGGTTGGAGATTCTTTAATTGGTTATGTGCTGATGACATTTGATGTACTCCCTCCAGTATTTTTGCATGTTTGTTATAATATTAATTGTTAAATCCTTGTTAGAATCGTGGACGCCAAAGGGACGAGTTTGTTCTAAACTTTATGAATCTGTATGCAGGACTTGAAGCCAGAAATAATTTCTGTCAATAAAAGGGGCAATAAAGGTTCTTTTTTCTGCTTTTCATCGTATTTAAGTTATATTTACATGTCTTGCATTATCTATGCTTCCAATTTCAGGTATGCACTTTCCCTTTTTACTTTATAATTCATGAGCAAGTCTGTGGACTGCAGGATAGGGGTCTTTTACACTGTAAAGAGGTGCAATTTGATGCTGGAGCACATCATGCTTTCAGCATATAGTGGCTGTGTTAATCCAACACGTCACTCTTGAAGCAATTTTCATTATAGGTCTAAAATTCATCAAAATAACTTATTAATTCTTATATGGTCGATAGAGTAGCAGGCTAGCGGCGAGTCAACTCAATTTCTAAAACAGAGTCTTGTGTTTTCAACATGAATGTAGTCTTAACTCTTGATAGCTAATGGATGCGTTGGTGCAAGGTGCGCATCTTAAAGCCAAGGTCCTTGCTTCTTTGTTAATTAGATTTTGAAAAGTTTTTTGATATTGTCCTTTGGGATCTTTTCTTTTATGTCTACAAGATCTATAATGGAGTTTCCTACTAAATGGCTCAATTGAATTTTTTTTAACGTCTTATACTGCTTGATTTTTATTGCTAGTGAATCCGGAGCCAAGTGGTATCTTTGGAAGGCCCAAAGGCTTGCAGCAAGCCAATAAACTTTCTCATATGCTGTCTATACTTTTTGATGCAGTCCTTTTCAAGTTTTCATTCCCTTGTCTAAATCATTGTCTGATTTACAAAATGTAAATTTAGCTTTTCCATTCCAATCTCGTAGAATCTTGAATGTTTAGTAAAACCGAATGGTTAGTTAAACTGAGTTAATATTTTTCCTGTGTGCTTTTACGTTATCTAGTTTCATTGCCTCTAGAGTGATACCAAATTAGGATTATATGTCAAATCAGCAACCACATGGCTTATGTGCTGAGAATGATATTTGTTAAATCAAGCCGTGGATGCTCAATTGTGCATGTACAACCTAGTTTAGAATGAAAATTGTCGGAGAAAAAGGTCGGTATGTAAGTCGCTAATCTGTAAATATTAGGCTGACATTCTTTATCTAGACATTATAAGTTTCTTGTTCTTTGGTCAATGTCTTTCATTGTTGATTCATTTTCTCTCTCTTTTTCTATAGCAACTGTTGGTTTTAAGCGGAAAGAAATGAGCTTCAAGGATGAACAGTATTTCATTAGTCCATTTCCTGTAAACCAGGTTGGGCCCTGTTCTTTCTTAAACTAACGCCTTGTATTGTTTTGGTTTATGTTGCTCTTAATATGCATTTTGGTGTTGTTTGGCGTGTCCGACACACTGACAATCCAACACGACACATCGACATTTTATTTACGGCAAAATTATAAAGCTTTTTCACAATGTAGCCGCTTGCGATGCTCCAGTTGGGTATGACACCTGTATTGCATCAATCACTTGTAGCCTAGCCAGTTACCTAGTTTTTGGTGACGATTATTGTCTGAACTTCAATTTGCTCAATGTTTTTTTTTTTCTGTCTCTTGTTGCTTTATGTGGGAGCTTCGTGATTCTAACTTTACGTTTTGGATTTGGTTTCAGCATCTCGAAGCAGGTCTCTCAGTGCGCTGTGGCCAAGACTTGGGATCAAATAGGTGCATTTGACAAACAATTCTTTCCCGAGCTTTTTTTATATCTACTTTTATGTTTTATATTTATACTGACTATGATAATTCAAAAACTGGCGCATGAATTTTAAGTTTGTTACATGGTCCGTTGATTATATATTTTGCTGCTTTTGCGATGCATGCAAAAATCTGCAGTTAAGTCAGACGTTATTTCTAGATCTTACAATTGCATAAAGTGTCATATTGTCTTTTTTTTTTTTTTTTTTTAA
>VHZZ01023834.1:0-10261 GCA_009801015.1 Silene noctiflora | reverse complement strand
ACTTCCTCCATTCAACAATTATCTCCCCATTTCAATATAATATACCTCACATATATTGAAGAAATGGGGACATAATTGTTGAACGGAGGAAGTAGTAGCTTAGTGGCAACTAAATATGTTGGCATGGACAAGCTGTAAGTCATGGCTAAAAAACTATTTGTCACGGAATGATCTGTGGCTAAATATAATTTCGCCACGGGTATGACATAGTTTGTGGCAAGAATGATTCTTAGCCACGGCTGTAGCCAAAATCGTGGAGCAATTGACTTTTTGCCACGGAATTTTTTTTTCGTGGCATAAAATTTTTCGAAGATGGTAAATGAAATTTTTCCCGTGGCTAAACAAAATTTAGCTACCAATTATAAATTCCCGTGACATAATTCGTGGCGTAAGGGTCAATTTGTTGTAGTGAACACTACAGGCTCTCTAGCCAAGTTCAACGACCGACCCAAACACAAAACGTAAGCAGCAGCAGCCTAACACTAACCAAAATACAAATGTAAGAGCAAAAAACAGCCCGACACCTACTAACAGACACAACACACAAAAGAAATCATGTTTGGATTAGATGGACCAATAGTACTTATCCTACTAACAAATTATTTGCTAAGTTGTAAAATGACTTACGAGAAGCACCCATATGTTACCGCGTAATATATGGTTGGACTTCTTCGCCATTTTTTGGTACAACACTGCTAGTACCGCCGCTCCTCAGGCATATGAGTTAAATTCATCCGGTTTTTCGACAAAATGGATGAAAATAGTGCCCATCCGGCTCCCTTAATCATCCGGAAGGACGAAATAGTGGATGATGATTTGAGGAGTTGCTATGTATCGATGATCATCATTAACATCCTTGTTTGCTACTACAACCTTTAATTTTCGAATAGACAAGTAGTTCGTACCCTTTTTAGGATTATCGTCTGTTACATTTAACCCTTAAACACTTGGTAGGCAACAGTGGAGTCCCGAGATAGCGAGCTGATCACTGGTTTACCCTTTATCGGTAAAACAGTTAAATACAGAACATCTTCAAGAGTGATGTTCATGTATAAGGCAACATTGGATATTTTAAAAACCTCTCATGTGGTATCAAACTTAGATACCAACAACTGGATCAAGGGAATATGAGTTTGTGAGTTTGACACCTTCAAGAGTCTATATAAACAGTTGCCAGACACATTCTTATCAATTTTTGAATCTATTTTGTTCTAAATATCACTATTTAGACATTGGTAAACATCAAAAATTGTAGATAGTTTTCCAAAAGCGTTGAAAGCCAACTAATCTCCTGCAAACAGAACAACTGACATTAAATGATATGCATTCTTTTACGATGATCTACATATTTAATTCTACACATCTAAAGGGGGAAATGGTGTCAACCTATCAACGAAAATGGGAAGATCATTCTCCAAGTAATTTATATGGACCTTACTGTCATGACAAGATTTTGCTAAAAATGGTATGATCCTATCAAGGAAAATATTCCAAATCAATTTAATTGAAAATCTTCCAACCCTAAAACCCTAAAGAATAAAATCTTCCAAATAAATTTAGTTGAAAATCGACAAACTCAAAACCAAATAAAAAAATCGAACTTGAGAGAGTTACCAGAAAGAGTGGAGGGGATCGACAAGGGCTCGACAGTGATTTTTTGGGAAGTAATTTGTACGTTTGTACATATCCCGAAAAGGCCGCTCTAACCCGTATGGGTCGGGTTATATTTTATCATTCAAATCAAAATCAGAGAATTATAATCATGTATTATTTTAATATTTAATATTTTTTAATATAATAATGTCTAATCGGGTCGGGTCATTTATATTTGTAACACCCCGTGTTAATAATGTAATTAGTGTTTTCGTCACTAATTGCAGTCATTAGAAATTCGGGTTGTTACAATATTGATTTATCGGGTCCAAATGGGTTTAGGTTAGATTCGGGTCCAAATAAAAAGAGTAATATTTTGGAGAATTTTTTTAATTAATCAATTCATTTGAGAAATTATTAATTAATGTTGTAGAATCACATTAATCAATACATTTTTAAGTATGAAAGTAATTATAGGGTGCATTTTACATGCCCTCGTATTATAAGACGAGGTCCGCCCCCGAATTCTAAGACGAGGTTCGCCATCGCATGATAAGTCAAGGTCAGCTCTCGCATCCTAAGCCGAGGTACGCCCTCATATGCTAAGTCGATGTCCGCCCTCGTTGTCTATGACGAGGTCCACCCTCACAATCTAAGACGAACTGCGTCCTCGCATGAGCAGCCGCTCGGTATACCAGGCCCCTGTTAGATTGGGCAACGGGTGGCTTCAATTTTCAGCCTTGTCTGCTCCCTCGGTATGCCATTCAAGGCCCATGTGTATCTGGTGAGCCTAAATATCGTACAGGTTTGGATTAGGTTTTCCCGGTGCACCGGGCCCCTGCACTCACAATCCTCCATGGATATCAAACGTACCTATCAAACACATAAAATACTCGAAAAGCTAAAGAACAGCTATCATACAACTAAGAAAAAAATAATACTAGTTGTAATAAGCCCTAAAAAACAGTTGAAGTCATACAAATAAGAAGAGAAAAAATTATTCGATACTTCAAATCCTCATTGAGGAATTATACATGCTCATACAAACTACCTACTTGGAGCCTTGCACAAAATGATCACATAAAACTCTTGATATACTCAATTTGGTTTTCACGAATCATCTTTAACCATAGAAAACGTCTACTGTGGTCCTCTTTAAAGTAGCCTGTAGCACGCTTGGGTTCTACAATAGTAATCACGCCCGCGCCGAATAGAATACTTAGCTCTGTGGCAATGCTCTCGACGCACTCGACTACCCCTAAAAATGAAATAACAAATAAACTCGGATCAAAATAACCCAGACAAGATAGGAAGAAAAAAAAGAAAAGAAGAGAAGTATAAGTAAACAATAGCAAAGAAAACAGGGAAATTAAGTGACTATGACACAAGCATAAAAGATCTACTCCAATATTACTTTCTCCTTTTCTTTCTAGGACCATATATAGTTACCTCAAACCCATCTAACCTGAAGTATTTTAACCAGCCATTACACAATGACATCAACGTCCTATGTATATCCCATGAAGATTATAATAATGTATTTTTCGTTATTAGTTTAGTTAGTTACGTGATTGGCATGTCGAGTATCATTAGTGATATGAGGATGGAAGACTGCAAAATTGCATCATCTCCAATGTAGCAAGGTCTCCAATTATCAATTGATGAAGGGGACTTATTAACTGAACTTGAAAAGTAAAGGAGAGTCATTGGCAGACTCTTATATCTTAATTTTTTCAGGCCTGATATCTCTTATTGTGTTTAACACTTGAGTCAGCCAAGACTGCCTCACTTTCAAGCTGACACTCAAGTTCAACACTCGAAAACAATTCCTCAGCAGTCCGGTAAAAATCCAGAAAATAGTGGGGAAATTTGCTTTGTGGGATTGATTATCAAGGCTGAGCAGGATCGCTATCTGTTTTAAAATTTTCAAGTGATAATCATCCGAGTGGGATAGTTTGTAAACTTATATTAGACTTCAATTACAATAAGTTTTGATTACCAAGGCTTTTGTAAACAAGACTTCATCTACCCAAAACTCCAAAGTAATTCATATTATACTTCATTTACAACTCCCAGTTTTGAAAACTCACTCTGGCAGGAATTTGCTTGATCATCTAATCGCAATCGAGGGAAGAAATAGAATTAAAATCCGCAGTTTACCTTACTTGAGCTTCTACTTCTCTTACTACAGCCGGTAGAACACATTTCAGTTGACCTCTTTTTATTTGAGGCCTAGCATTGTAGTTTCATATGGAAACACAAGACGCTTATGTCCACACTTCTAGAAGACCTTCCGGTACAACTCGAAGTGCTCCAAAGCACGAGGTGGATCCTACAATATATTGGCAGAAAGAGTGACATAAGTTGTTGATATTGTGTGTCGAGAAATGCATAAGAGTTAGTCGTACAAGTTGTTGATAAGCTTACATATTACCAAATGATGAGTCATATTTATATACATTATATGCCTCCCCTTTGGTAGTTTTAATATGGTTTTCGTACTGAGTTATACGATATATATGCCATTTATGCTAGAATGAGATACTTCCGTATTTCGGTGTTTTTAATCCAGATATGAAGCATTTGAGGAGCAAAAGAACATAATGAGCACCGTGGAATTGGTATGGAGTAATACACGAAGCATGGCACGAAAATCTTGAAGAGCAAAGGGAGGGAATTGAAGAAGAAGGGATGAAAAGAGTTGAGAACGAGCCAAACTCGATCTAGTTAGCCATAACTCGATCGAGTTGGTGAACTCGATCGAGTTTCTAATCACCCGATCGAGTTTCGCCCATGTTATGATTTCCGCGTTATTTCCTAAAGTCGGTCTATGTTTTCTATAAATACCCAATTAGCTTATTATTATGAAGGACGTATTCTTGGAGGRGACTTTAGCCCTAATTACTATTATTCCAATAAAAACTCTAGATTAGTTTAGTTTATTTGGATTGCAATTCTACATACTTTATCCTCTTTAATTCGGTAACAATCTCTCTTTTATTTCATTGTTCTTTCATTCAAGTTTTTATTCTTAATTTCGTTATTTCTAGTTTATTGCTATTCTTTTCTAGATTTATAATTATGATTCCAATTATGCCTTTTATTCTTGTTATTGTTGTTAATACCTTTATTATGAGTAGCTAAATCTCCAATCTAGGGTAAAAAGGGATCTAGGTTGTTAGAAGGGGGCTAATTAATGAATTGATTGTTAAATTGCTTTAAGTAGTTGTTCAATTGTTGCTTTAATCCTAATTGATTGATTACTGGCCAGAGTTAATTGATTAGTCTCGCATACTAGATTTCTACCGACCAGATTAAGACTAGTAAATTCTACAACAATTGAGTAGACCTAGTTTAATGATAGCGACCGCATGTTAGACTAGACCTAAAGTTCATAATTGGATCRACCGACCTTATGACCTTAAACAGTTAAATTGCTYAATCAATGAATTAAATCCACCCTGAATAACTGCCAAGTGAACTTGATCCYTAGACTCTTTAATATTATTGTTTAYATCCTCTAATTTTACTCGCAATTAGTTAGTAGAAATCAAACAAAACAAACTCTTCAAGCAACTGTTACCTTTAGACAATTTAATCAGTTAACAGATAAAACAACCGCCTCTCCGTGAATTCGACCCTGACTTACCTCTAGCTATTAGTTGATATAGGTTGACTACGATATTAGCCTTGTCACCAAAAAAAGAAAAGGAAGAAATGAAATATTGTGAAATAAGTAAATCCGTATTCGGTAACTTGAAATTGCGCAAAATCTTTGAAAAAGTTGTGCGCACTGGTTTCAGTGAGCTTTTAATGCGGTCGTTAAACATGGTCATGAAGGCAATCCATAAACCCCTACTGTTTAACTTTTGGTTCAAATCTACCTCGTCGTTCATTATTTCATAAAGGAGAGTCAAGTACGTCTTAATGTAAAATCCGTCCCTCCATTGTGCCCTCTACGTCAAGACGACTCTATGCATTAGATAGAGATAAGTTTCATCTACATTAAGATGTAAGCAACCTCATCTAACTAGAAAGCAACAACTATTATGGTTGCAACAATCACAATCAAAACAACAATTACACCAAAACAAAAGCATACATTGATTTCAATCGCAACATTCAAAAGACAATCAAAATAATTGATTCCAATTGCAATAATCAAAACAGCAATTACACCAATCGAGAAAAACAAATCTCCCAATTGAATCCAATTGCAAAAATCAAAACAACAATTACACCAACCGAAAAAAAAAACTTCCAATTGAAAAAAAAAAAATCGAAATATATAAATACCTGAGTTTTCGTAGCAATCAAACAATCAAAATTCCCGATAATCAAAAGCATACATTGATTGTTGATTTCGGTAGATTATTGCTACTAGAACTTGAGTTTTCGTCACTCTTTCTCTAACTCTTCAACTTCCTCTCTCGGGTCAAAGTCATTTCAAAAGTGATAATATAGTTGAAGCTATATAAACAATTAGGACACAAGTATCCAAGCTATAAATTTCTCTTCTTCAGTGCAATAAGTGCAAAGATTTGCATCCACTTGCTTTTCTCGGAGACATTACTCTCGAAGGAGACGTTTTGGGGTTTTATATATAGCTGTGGAAAAGCTACCCAATCAAAAAGATCATACAAGATCAAACAAAGATGGTAAGTTGATCTAATATTTGGGGTTCTATTGACTCCAAAAAAATGGGGTTCTATAAGAGAATGCAACTTGATCTAATAGACCCGATCCCTAAAACACCCAACTCCGACCCAAAATCATCTGATTTAAAATTTAAAAATAAGCCGAAAAAATTATTCAACTTTAACATGATTTTGATCTCATATACTCTCCCGTTAGGGGTGTTCAAAAACTACCGTACCAAAAATATCGTATTAAAATACCGTGAACCAGTTAATTTTTTGGTACAGTATACCGCATCGTATTTGAAAAATGGTATGGTAAACCATACCGGTACTTATATCGGTAAACGGTACGGTAATAATATCCGTATTAGAAAATATGGTATACAGTACCGTTTCGAAAAAAATAGATTTTTAAAATTATTAGGCCTAAGGTGTAACTCCAAATAAAATTAGTGTAGATGAAAGAATTAATGAATTAACTATATATGATTAGTTACATCCAAATTTTGAAGCCTAAAACAAATTGTTCCTTAAAAAAAGTATGAACAAATTGTTATTTTTATTTTTAAATTAAGTGGAAATCATATTAGAACTAACGCCGTAAGATCCAAAATCTAGCTATGTAAGAAATCCTGGATTTTTTTATGAAATCAACACTTCAATTCCTATAATTTATAATATAATTAATGTTCATGAATACCAAAAACTATATAATAAATTAAGGCAGTGTACCTCGTCAAAATTAGGATTTCCACCAATCGAATCACCAGGGGTGACGCTCACATAAATGAAACTTGAACGCAGCACAATAGTATTGGCACTTGAGGTCTCGATCACCATGGATGGTGGGAGACCGACACTCCATCCTCTACAAGAAAAATACGCCCATAAATCATTAGTCCTAAACAGTATTATGAAACGCATTCAGAATAGTCCTAAACATATTAAGTTGATCAGTACCTCATCTGTCATTAGATTCGAAGCCATCATTTTACCTAACGCCTTGGTGATGGTGACCAAATTGTCAATGCCGCCAGGGTTAACACAAGGGCTTGGGGCTAGGATTAACACAAGGCCTGCCTGAGATCAGGAGAGTAGACTGTTTGCTGTCAACAGAGTGTCATTAAGGATCGTGCAAGACGAACATTTTTCAATCTACAAGAAAAACATACCCATAAAACATTAGTCATAAACACGTCCAAGGAGAAATTGGTTAAAAAAATTAATACGGGTAAATTTGATCGGAAGTAAGTTATGAGAATCTCCAAAATTCCAGTGGAATCCTCTGGTATTGATAAATTTAAATTATTGGAGGATTATGTATGACCGTTTTTAGAGAAAATGATTGAATTCTTCTATATATGATCCCCTAAAAACAAATGAAATCGCTGCATAAATAAGTTGCAAAAATATATATCATTTAAGGAAAAATATATTGAAATGCAAGTCATTCTTAATTACCTCCAACACTGGAAGATAACCACCAAAACTTATTTCTGAGCAAACTTCTAGTGTGGGAAGTCTCAACTTAAATGGAAGATGCTAGAGTTACACCGGGTATATGAAGCTCTCATACACCACCTATTAAAAAACGCCACTTGTTCAACTTGAAAAATCTAATTTTGCTCATTAATTCCATTGATTCCTTTATTAATTACCCTTTAATCATTGTTCTCGGTATACTTTTCAACTAATATTTTATTTAACTCTAATTTATTAATAGTAACTTTATTATTTTCACTATTTAAGTATTATTGCGTGTATTTATATTTCGGCGTATACATTTCGTATATCGTATATTTGTACTATGCTAATACGATATTAATTACTCCATATCCGTAATTTCTTTGTACTTTGTTTTTATGATGACGATAGTACTATATTTTGTGATTAATTTATAATTAAATTATTTCATCTTAAATTTTGTAGTTTAATATTATGTACATTAATTTTTTTATGTAATTTTTTTTTTGCTTAATAATTTCATCAATATTTACTTTTAAAATTTTCTGTTTTGTTTTATACACGCTGATTAAAATTTTAAATTAAATTTATTTATTTGTAATTTATTTTTCGTTAAGTGTATTATGATTAATATTCTATTCATTTAATATTTGTGCCTTGTAAAATCTTATTTATTACTGTATTGGTTAATATTTTTTTGTTCATTTATATTTGGTAATATAAGTGGCGGGGCCCATAGTGAAAATGGCCTAATATATTTTTAGAATTTGAATTGTAATAGCATAAGATCTTGGTGTAGTGGTGTATTTGCTACTTGCGCTTTAGTAGGTAGCCCGTGTTCGAATCCTCTACTAGAGTTTTTTTGGCTTAAATTTAGTCATAGATCGGCAAATTATGGTTCATTATATATAGTTATATACTTAAATACCAAGTTACACATTGGAGTATAAACATTGAATTGCCGATTAATTGACCTATAGCAAAAGCACCGTTACCTTGCTTTTAGAACCTCTATTTGGGTTTGAATGAAGAACATAAGATGGTAATTAAAATAAGAAATAACAAGATGCATGTTGAGTTCAAAAGGAAAATGGCTAGTTGATAATCATATATCCATAGTATAATACAAACCAACCATTTAATCCTTAGAAAATACTATATAAACTAAATTTAACTTAACTAAAAACCGAGAAGTTCAAGTTGATCAATCACCATTTCAATTTTGCGCATTTCAATCTGTCCTGCTTCACGACTAGCTCTCACATAATGTGTAAGAGCATCCATATTTCCCTGCACGTCCTGCATCCCTCTACTTATTGCCAACTGCCTTACATCCCCTGCTCGGTCGATTAGATCGGCCAACTGAGTGTCAATCTCTCATAGCCGAGCGAGAATGTTTCTACGATCGATCGTATTGCACTAAGAAAGTAATGAACTGTCTATCCATCTGAAAACCATACGAGGAAATTACATTACAACATGCATACCTAAGAAACTTTTTAGGGTTTGGGTAAAAATAAAACTGGATAACAGCCATTCATATCCATTTCAAAACCGATGGTGAAATTGGACAAAAACCATTCATATCCATTTATAAATCGATTGCGATTGATGATTTATTTAATTAGATAGATTGTCACATGCATGCAAAAATTGATTACGGTTTTGGATTTATTTTAACTATTCATATCCATTTTAAAAAATAAACTTAGTTATAATTCAAGGTAGAGTACACATATACAGAGAATAGACACGAAAAAGAAAGAATGGTTAAATACCTTGGTAAATGGAGCAGTAAAGAAGAAAGAGTGGTTAAATACCTTGATGAATAGAGTAGTAAAGAAGAGTTGTAACTAAGGTTGGACTCTTACAAGTAGATATGAGATCTAGGATTTTTGTTGTAAATAGAGGTTTTTCTTTGTAAATGAATGTAAACGATTGTGTCATTTTCTTTTTATAATGGGGAGAATGACATTTAATTTAATTTTTATTTTATAATTAGTTATTACGTGGTGAATTGATGTGATTTGGAAGTCAAATCAACTGTTACATGCATGCCCTTTCAAATTTCCTCCATTTCTTGCTTACACGCCACAATCAAATCATCTTTATTCTTTTTGTGTTGTGTTTAGACAAATCAAATTAACTTATAATTAACTAATTGATATACAAAATAAAACTGAAAACCAAATAAGAAGGTTTGCCATTTCCAAATTTCGAATGACTTTTTTTTAGAGAGAAGATAAAGAGAAATAAAGTAGTTAAGAAAGAAATGTTTATGATTAAGAATGGGTTACTTGTTTTAACTCAAGCATATTTATAATTAGGATGGTGACCTTTGATGAACCATGAAATCAATGAATTAAATTAAATTAAATACTATACGACGCCTCTGGATAATAAAATGACAAAATTTTCACATTAAACTAAATTAAATTGAAACTTATTTAATATTCAACTTAAAAAAATAAACAATCACTACTACAGATACAGCCTATAACAACGGGTAAATACCGTTGTTAAAACAAAAAGCGGACGTTGTTAAAGCCGCCGTTGTAAAAGGT
>VHZZ01023828.1:18673-30014 GCA_009801015.1 Silene noctiflora | reverse complement strand
AATAAATCTTTCCGATTACGTAAACAATTTCTTATTTTGATTTTTTTAAAACATGGGCTGCCAACATGTACTCGACCCGTCAGACCCGGCACGCCAGACCCGCCCAGACCCGACATTCAACCCGTCTGTTTACCCTTCCGGGTCGGTTCCGGGTTGGCCATCACATGGCCCGGCCCGACCCGTGACGACCCGCCACTATACACCGGGCCGTGTCCGGTTCATTAACCAATTAACCCGGCCCGCCCTTGACCCGCACCGAACCCGGACGACCCGCACTAATGACCAGGCCTAATCCCAACTATGATTTGTGAGGTTGAGTTCATTAAGAATGTAGCGAACTAGCGAGGTATCGTCATATAACCTCGTTGGGTTTGGATGTAAGAGTAGAGGCATAATCACGCACCAAGCGAGTTGCCTTGGTCAAACCAGCAGCCAACCTATTTCCACCTATTCTAATTTCGTCCATATCATGCATAACACTCGAAACAGATAAGGAGATATTCAGATACGATCTATTGAGGTCTTAACCTCACTCAGTGGAGCTGTAGACCTGAGAATAGCCTTACTTGCATTCTCAAATTCTCCAGTGACAGTGTCAAGCTTGCGGCTGATCAGCAACATCCCCCTTTGAGGTCATTAATCCCCTTAAGCAATTCAGCAGTGCCCTCGGATCCACTACAAGTTCCTTAGGTTCTTTTAGATTACAACGTGTCGCAAAATAAAAGGAGTACATTACTACATTATACGGAGTAATATATAAACTCTAGAGAAAATGGTTATACTTTATATTAGACCGTTATTAAGCGTATAAGTATCCGTTTTATATTATACATCTCATTTAATTATAATAATAATAATAATTATATTATAATATACAACAGTTTTATACAAAATCATCACTACTACAAATTCTTAGATTGATATTTATGGTGTCAATATGAAACTTATGAATGATTGATATAATGATAAAAAAAGGGTCAGCAAGTGGAGATTACTTTTTCTAATGGTAAACAACAATTACATAGAGGTCCTTATATACTAGAGAACTCAAAACCGACGTAGCTCAAAAATTAGATAACCTCATAACTCTTACTTGACTCATTAAAAAACTTATCAAACTACATAATTATAATACATAACTAATTTTGAATCAAAATATCCAACATGGGATATAGTTTTGCGCTCGATGGAAACAAGGGTTTGGAGATTTTTTTGGAAAATGATGTGTTTAGATAGATAAAAGGAGTTGAAAATAATCGTTTAGATCAAGGGGGCGGGTCGGAGTTAATGGCGTACTTGCCAATACAAAGTCTCTAGTAAAAATTCAATTACAAAATATGAGGTGGAATCCACTCAGAACATCCATTAAGTCAATCCCGTATAACTTTAAATAGATCATGCGTAACTTTAAGTCTAATGACTGGGATTAGAATTTACGGACTCATTTTTTTTGGTAGACTTATTTGAACCTGACTCAAACCTAGTCTAAGATGTGAAGTTGTGTATCTCCACAGTCCACAGCTCCACATACGTAAATCTTCTAGTCTTTTACTATGATATAACACAAATTCTCATTTGTAATTGAGAGTATTGACTCGCTAAAAACATCACAATTAAAATGGCCAAGTTAACAATTTATAACCCCACTAATTACCTACTAATTAAACTAAAGTAGAGTGGAAAATAAGGGCCGAACCCAAGGGAAGATGGATGGAGAAGATGCGTCAGAGAAGATGGATGGAGCTAATTGGTGATTATGATATGGAGATTATCTACCATGACGGGAAATCTAATGTGGTTGCTGATGCTTTGAGTAGGAAGAGTGTGCATTAATTGTGCACTGCCATGTCCTTGATGAGGTTAAAAGATGAGATGACAAAGATGGGAATTCACATGATTCGCAAAGGAGAGGCCTTTGGAGATTTGACTATAGAGCCTGAACTTTATGATGACATTAAGAAGAAAAAAGATCTTGATCCAAATATTCGAGAATGGAAGGAAGGGGTGAAAAAGGGTACTACTTCGAGGTTTTCTATACATGCAGATGCGAGTGTACGGTTTGATTGGAGGTGGTGTATACCGGATGATGCTGAGTTGAAGAAAGTGATTATGACAGAGGCTCATTTCACACTTTATTCAGTGCAGCCGGGAGGTGACAAGCTATATAAGGATTTAAAGAAGTCTTTTTGGTGGTCCGGGATGAAGAAAGATGTAGCTGAGTTCGTGGCTAGGTGTTTGACTTGCTAGAGAGTCAAGGGTGAGCAACAAAGACCGCAAGATAAGATTCAGTCACTCGAGGTACCTGAGTGAAAATGGGAGTCGATATCCATGGACTTTATTGTGGGGTTACCGAGGACTCATCAGGGTAATAACATGATATGGGTGATTGTCCATCGTCTGACGAAGTCAGCTCATTTTATTCCAATGAAAGATAGTTGGAGTAAGATTTAGTTGGCTAATGGGTATAGGAAGAATGTGGTACGACTACATGTGGTACCAAAGGATATTGTGTCGGATCGTGATGCAATGTTTATTTATCGGTTTTGGCAAGAGTTGAAGGAACTCATGGGAACTACTTTAAAGATGAGCACAACATTTCACCCTGCGACAGATAGGCAAACTGAGAGGACTAGTAAGACCTTGGAGGATATGTTACGGGCTTGCGTGATGGAATTTGGTGGTAGCTGGCAAGACCGTATGGATTTGATTAAATTTTCTTATAATAAAAGCTGTCACACGAATATTGGGATGACACCATTCGAGGCACTCTATGAGAGACGGTGTAGGAGTCCCGTGTGTTGGGATGATAGCGCTAAAGCCGTGGTTTTGGTACTTCAAATGGTATAAGATATGGTTGAACAAGTGCATTTGATTCGACAAAAGATGAAGGCGGTCTAAGATCGACAAAAGATTTATGCGGATTTACATTGCAAGGATATTGAATTCCAGGTGGGTGACAAGGCCCTTTTGAAAGTGTCACCTATACGTGGAGTTATGATATTTGGCAAGCGAGGGAAGTTGAGCCATATGTTCATAGGGCCTTATGAGATTTTGGATCGGGTAGATGAAGTGGCTTATCGCCTAGCTTTGCCACAAGCTCTTGATCGAGTACATAATGTGTTTCATGTATCGCAACTTCGGAAGTATGTGAGTGATCCATCTCATGTGTTAGGGTGGAGAACATTGAACTGGATGAAGCACTTACATATGTGGAGATGCCAACGGAGATTTTGGTTCGTAAGGTGCGAAAGACAAGAAATGGCGAGACCTGTAACACCCGCAAACTTTATTTATAGTCTTAAAAGTAATTTAATAATTTAATTAAAACTAATTAGATTTAAAATTTAATTTTTGGGTAAAAATATATTTTTAAGTATAATATTTATAAATATGATAATATTGCTCGTCTTAAGTATATAGTAGCCTTGAGACGTATTTTTAGCTATTTCCGACTCAATTTGAGTTATCTTGGGCCTAAACTTGTAAATGGACCAATATTCTACCTTTTTCACCCAAAAACCCTCATAACCCCTTCATCTTCCTCAAAGTTTTCAGCATACTCTTATTACAAAAACCACCATTGTTGTTCATCTCCCTCTTTAACACCAAAATCACCATAACTCACTCATTTCTTATCCAATTCAAGTGATTTTTGTGGCATTCTTCTCCTTTTCTCGTTCTTTATCTCTATAAGTAAGAAAGACAACATTTTTCTCCCATTCTGGTGATTTTAAAAACCATAACCTCCCCTTAGAGGGTGAATTATTCATTTAACCTTTCAATTTTGTGTTTAGGTGGAAATTTAGAAGACCCAGAGGAAGATAGCTACATTGTTGACGACTCACTCGATGATTGAAGAGCAATCAAGGTAATGATGATAGGTTACTCGACATTACACTTGAATTATGTGTTTATTTGTGTTTAATTTGGTGTTTACATGTTAAAGTTGATGAATTTACATGATTTAACATGTTTCTTATTTAGTTCATGATTTATGGTGTTCATCTTATGTGATTGATGAACAATTGGTTGGTTTTATGTTTAGTTTTGATAAACATACCATCTTTTACATGTTTGATGCTTATTGTCTCAAAACGTAGGAATTTGTGATGTATTAGTTGAAGAAATTGAGTGTAATGGATGTTAGAATGCATAATATGCTGTTTTTCCGTCTCATACGTGTTTTTCCGTTTCATACGTGTTTTCCGTCTCAAGAACATGCTTAAAATCCAAGTTGAAATCATGTTGTAATGTTTTGTGCAGAATTTTCGTGTACAACGTGTCCCAGCCAGGGGACCGGCCGCCGGCACCCCTGCCGGCTGGGAAGCTTCTGTAACCTATTTGTTCAGAATTGATGTTGAGTGTGTCCCAGCCGGAGGACCGGCCGCCGGTACCCCTGCTGGCTGGGAAATTTCTGTAAGTTTTATGATTTTGTGGAATTTTGACCTGTAGGTGTTGTCCCGATGGGTGGACCGGCTGCCGGTCCACAGGCCGGCTGGGAAGTCCCTTTGACATTTTTAAGATTTAATAAGTTGGGTGTTCTCCCAGCCGGAGGACCGCCCGCCGGTACCCTTGCCGGCTGGGAAGTTTCTGTTACAAAATTACAAGTTTTGATTTGGGCTGTGGTGCACGGCTGGTTGGCCGGCAACCGGTACCCTTGCTGGCTGGGAGCCCTATGACCTTCATTTTGTGTTTTGTTGGTTGTGGCCTGGTGCACGGCCGGTTGGCGGCCGCCGGTGCCTTTGCCGGCTGGGAACCTCCTGTTCCCGTTTTCTTATTCTTTTGATATATATATATATATATATATATATATATATATATATATAATTGATGAGTAATGAGTTCATGATTTGTTTACGTTTCATCTCTTGTTCCGTATTGTTTGACTCACATGTTATCATTTGTTTACATCTCATCCTCTTATGTTTCTAATTAATGAAATTGACATGATGCCTTATATTCTTGCTTAACTTGCCTTACGCCCTACTTGTGCTATGCTGGCAAGTATGGGTTGGCCACTTGTGCTGTGCTGGCTAGTTTGCTTTATCTCTTGTCATTTCCGCCACTTTCGTGTTATGCTGGCGATTGGGATACTCGACCATCGTGTCTAGTGATCGAGTCTTGGGCGCGGGCTGTGCTGCCGCATGTCGTGAGTCTAGCCAGATGTAGACTAGGACGTACCAAACTAGTCGTTCTACCAAGGGAAAGTATGTGTCTAGAGCAGTGAGAGCTTGTTATATGTCGTGAATGAGTGCATATGCCATTTTCCATTAGAATTCATACTTGAGCTTTGAACATGTTATTGTCGTGATCTTACCTTCGAGCTTTGTATATGGTTTACGCTTCATGTATGGCTATTTCATCCATGTCCCGCATATCTATCCTATATGATCTTATATGCTTTATTATTTAAGTTGTTATGTCATAATTGATATGCCTTACTTATATAAGTTCTTATTTACCTTCATTCTGATATAATGTGGCTGGGAGAATCTTGAGTTACTCCCCACTGACTGTGGCGTTCATGTTTACATGAATGACAGGTATAGGTTGGTGATTTATGGGGTTGAGAAGTGTGAGCTAGCGAGCATCTGACCCTTCGGACTAGTTTCTATTTTGGCTAGACTTGTCTACCCTTAAACTATGTTATTCGTGGGATATCTTTTCCCCAAACTTGCTACTTTGGTTTGTAAAACCTAAAGTTCATAGTTTATACGCTTTTGTTTATGTTTAGTGATACTTCGCGATTAGACTTTAAAAAGTTCTTTAAAATTTCGCATTTTTCCGCTGCAATTCTTTAGTTATGTTTGTGTTATATCGCGGGGTGTAACAAGACCACTTTGCTTAAGGTGTTATGGTCTAACCATAATGTTGAAGAAACTACATGGGAACCGGTAGAAGCAATGAAGGAGCGTTATCCACATCTCTTTGATCAGGTATGTTTGGTTACGGGGTAGTAACCTCTTTCTTTTAAGGAGGTAGGAGATGATCGCATGTGTTTTTGGGACATTTTGAGGTCGATTTTGGTCGTATTTTCGGCTACTTGTTCATCTTTTAGGTCATGTGTTGGTTTAGTTGATTTTTTTCGAGCTGTGTTGTTTAAAGATAGGGGAGTGAGTTTATCTTATAAAGAGTGTGAACTTCGAGGACGAAGTTTGTTTTTAAAGATGGAAGACTGTAATACTAATCAGTTCTGTACATCAGGTACTTAGTCGAGTAGGCTTCACTCGACCGAGTACGTCTGTTGGGGTGTTTGGTCAGGCTTCTGCCTAGGAGCCACTTAGCCGAGTTGTTGAAGTACTCGATCGAGTATCGCGTACACGACCGAGTGTCCTGTCTATTTTGGGTTATTTCCACGGTATGATTAGAATGATAAAGGAGTTATATATTTCGCTAATCACTTCGTTAAACAGTTTTAAAAACCTAAAAATATTTCTAATCTTCTTCCTAATCATCCTAATCACCTTCTAGCATCTTTTGTGTTGTTTGTCAAGTATTTGGAGTCCGTAGTTCCGTGATCTACCGGATTAGTAAGTAACTATCATCTCTAATCAGTTTTGTTTCTTTTAATTAAGATTAATTAAAACCTAATCTGGGTAATTAAGGGGAATAGGGTAATTAGGGATTTATCTGATGTTAATATTGTTGTGTATGAAGGTTAGGTGAGGATTTCGTAGAGGAGCAGTTCTAGCTCGCCTTTGTTGCCTTGCGATCGGATTTGCTAGTCAGGTAGGGTTTCCCTACTCAGTTCTCCGTATGATTGATTAAAATTTGATGTGGTCTTGTATGATTATTATTGATATGGAACTATTGTGATATTATTGACATTGGTAGTATTGATTGTGGAGCCATTGTCGGGAGATGGTCTTCACTCCCATGTTCGCCCCTTGTGGCTCCCGTCACAAGGGGGATGTGCACATTAATGATATGGGTTCGCTCATTACGATGAGTGGGGCTTTAGGTGGCATGACTGCGGTCTACCACTGGCTGGGGTTGGTTACCTGTTGCGATGGGTAACCTGGTACAGCTACTCACTGAGATGTGTTGTCGTGTCCGAGCTGCGGTTCAGACAATGATTGTTGGAGTTGGAAATGGTTGATTGTTCAGGAACTATTGTGTTGGTTGATGTTATTTGGTTGTCTTATGATTGATTGTATGACTGGCTGACCCTTGTTGATTTTTTCCAAAACTGTTGTGATCCATTGGGGAATGGTGAGTAGGTGTTTAGAAGGCTTGGATGACTGAGCTTGTGGGAGACTTGGATGGGACGTCGTTGAGTCTAGCGGATTTGTTTAGCTTCCGCTGAGTTTTAGTAGACAATTGTCATTTGGGAATTTCAGTTGTATTGTATCTCAGTTTTGGATCATGTAAACGCTTTAAACATTACCTTGCTTTAATAAATGTTTCTTTATTGTCTATTTGATATGTACTACCTCGGGCAACCGAGATGGTAACGCTCCCGTGTGCTAAGGTAGGCCTTGATAAGACACTTTGGTAGATGGGGGTGTTACATTAAGTAGGTGCAAGCCCGTAATCAACAATTGAGATTTCCAGAAAAGGCGCACCGTGCTCTTTTCTGGGCTGGAAAAGGTGCACCATGCGTCTTTCTTGCTGGAATGTTGTCTTCATTTTTTTTCCCCTTTTCTTCTTCTTTTGGATGGTTTCTTCTTTGATTATTGGTAGCTTGTGCCTTGGTTTTCCTTGGGATGTAGTAAGTCTCCAAATACCACTTAAAACCTCATCAAAACCTTGTTACGATCTATAACACCCGGGGTTGATAAGAATGATATAAGTCACTTGAAACTGCTCCCAAATGTCGACTTATTATACCTAATACGCGCTAAAAAGATAGAAGTATGAGCTTATCAAGTATCTGTTACAAGCTTGTGACGGGTTAAATAAAACCCCATGGATAGATAAAGACAAATTATTTGTGATTTCCTAGATCGATACTCTACATTTTTATCTTATTTACCCATGTGGACGATATCTAACCCGTTACAAAGGAGACTTATTGATGATATAAAATATCATACACCAAAATCTCAAATTATTTTGCCTTACCAACCTCGAGTCCCTCGTGGGTTCTTACGCCAATTGCTAGCATCTCTTTTCCTATTCTTACAATTTTTCTAGTCTTGTACACTAGTTACTCTTCATCTTAATCTTAATATGATTGCTATCGACCTTTTATTTAGCTACAACAAAATGTTACATTGTTTGGTTTTACATTTTCTGTCCATTGGTAGTTGAAAATCTTTTTAAGGTTTGTCTTCGAGATAACATGAAAAATTATTACAGAAAAATATGTCTTATTAATATAACAAAGAGTAATACGGAGTATAACAATTTGATATTATACGGAGTAGTACTTAATTAAGTTCAAAGTAAAATTCTCTTAATCTCTATTTTTTTTAACCTTATTTAGTACTCCAAGTTTCGCTAATTCATTGGTGGAATTGTGGAATTGAGAATTTTAGTTAGAATTTTTTTAGTTTACCTTATTGTTTAATAAAGGGTCATTATTTTGCCCTCTTGAAATAAGCAACCAAACTTTATATTTAATTTCATTACTGTTCGTGTTAAATAAAAAAAAAAAAACAATAATCCACAAATTGTTTATGCGCACAGGCAGAATGAATATAAAGACACTCTAACTAATAACTTAGAGAAATCCCTCATCACTAAATCACGATAACAAAAAAAAAAAAAAAAAATGGAGCTCTTCTTCCTTTGTGGCATGGTTCTCTTCGCCTTCCTATCTCTAATAACCCTTTTTGTCCTCCATAACCATCGTTCTGCTCGGGGGTATATGCTACCTCCGGGCAAGATGGGACTGCCTGTAATAGGCGAGTCCTATGACTTTTTATCGACCGGGTGGAAAGGCCACCCGGAGAAGTTCATATTTAGTAGGTTGGCTAAATATGAGCCTAATCAAATTTTCAAGACATCCATCTTAGGAGAAAAAGTGGGAGTAATGTGTGGTGCGGCATGTAACAAGTTCTTGTTCTCGAACGAGAACAAATTAGTCGAAGCTTGGTGGCCTAGCTCGGTTAACAAGATCTTCCCTTCTTCTACTCAAACCGATTCGAAGGAGGAAGCAAAGAAAATGAGGAGACTCCTTCCTACTTTCTTCAAGCCTGAGGCATTACAAAGGTATAATGTGTTACTGTTACACTCCTACATTACAAGTTTTACAACTTGGCCTAATAGATTTAGACGATCTATTGTAAGACCGTTATACGACATACAAGTATACAACTTAACTTATGCACCTCATTTAGTTATGGAAATATTTGTCTAGTTAAATCTAACATTTTTATGATGTCTACGGAAGTACATATTAATTTGAGTCAGGTCATATTTTGACATGTCTAATAACAGGTACATACCCATAATGGACAAGATCGCAATCCGACACATGGAAGACGGGTGGGAAGGAAAACACAAAGTAGAAGTATTCCCTCTAGCAAAACGTTACACATTTTGGCTAGCATGCCGTATATTCCTAAGCATCGAGGACCCGGTTCATGTAGCTAAGTTTGCTGACCCGTTCAATGATATCTCATCGGGGATCATCTCCATTCCAATTGATCTTCCGGGAACGCCATTTTATCGAGGGATTAAGGCGTCAAACGTGGTGAGACGAGAGCTGAGGGCGATTATAAAGCAAAGGAAGTTGGATTTGGCGGACAATAAGGCGTCTCCTACGCAGGATATATTGTCACATATGTTGCTAACATCGGATGAAGATGGACGATTCATGAATGAGTTGGATATTGCCGATAAAATATTGGGATTGCTTATTGGCGGACATGATACTGCTAGTGCTGCATGTACATTTGTTGTTAAGTTTCTTGCCGAACTCCCTCATATCTATGATGGTGTTTATAAAGGTATGTATACGTCGATCATTTAGTTTCATATAAGACGGTCTCGTATTTATATAGTATTCATTCCATTAAAATAAATTTCTAGAGCAAATGGAGATAGCAAAGTCAAAAGCACCGGGAGAGCATCTAACATGGGAGGACATACAGAAGATGAAGTACTCGTGGAATGTTGCGTGTGAAGTGATGCGTATGGCACCCCCTGTTCAAGGTGCTTTTAGGGAAGCCCTCTCCGATTTCATGTATGCTGGTTTCCAAATTCCCAAGGGTTGGAAGGTACTTTTTCACCTAAGCAATTGAGCATAAGTGCATAACCGTCTGTCATTTGTTTATATTTCGAATAATTTCAAATATATGAAAAGGTGGACCGAAATTGAGCATCAGCCACAAGGCGATTTTGGTGCTGCCGGGGTTTGAACCCAGGTTATGACTATCTCCGCTCATGACTTACCAGCTAAGCTAGTTGACATCAGCAAATCTAGTTGTTGACGACCTTCAATCAATAGTTTTATATCTTAATATGGTCTGACCGTCGACTCTTCATTTTGACCAGCCACATAATATTGAACTCACACAAATACATGTACACATCATGCAGATATATTGGAGTGCAAATTCAACCCATAGGAACCCGAAATGCTTCCCAGAACCCGAGAAATTTGACCCAACAAGGTTCGATGGGAGCGGTCCAGTACCGTACACGTTTGTGCCATTCGGTGGAGGCCCAAGAATGTGCCCAGGAAAAGAGTATGCAAGGTTGGAAATATTAGTTTTCATGCACAATATTGTGAAGAGATTTAAATGGGAGAAATTAATTCCGGATGAGGGTATAGTCGTTAATCCCATGCCTATCCCTGCTAAAGGCCTTCCTGTTCGTCTCCATCCTCATCTTCAATCTCCTGCTGCTTGATTAATCATGCCTTCTGTCATTTACGTTGTGTTATTATCAATTGTACCATTAATTTTGTTAATCCAAAATAGCGTAGTTTGTTGGTACACTCATTTCGTCCCACTCAATGACTAAGTGTTTGAGGTGATAAGAATAATAAATAACGAATTTAAATATGGTTGATACAAATATTTACGTGATTAACTAGAAAAAAATCATTGGCTAAGACGCTAGGTTCACCTTGCGAGAAGAACAAATTTCACTATTGTGGAGAAATAGTACAACAATAACACGGTATATGTGACACCCCGCGATATATCATAAACTAATTTAGTGAATTGCAGCGGAAAAATGCGGGATTTTGTAAACCTTTTTAAAGTTTTACGCGAGGTACCACTAAACATAATCGAACGGGTACGAAATAGTAAACTTAGGTTTTACAAACCAAAGTAGAAGAAATGGGGAAAATGTAACACCCTCATCTACCAAGGAGCCTTAACAAGACCTTCCCTAGTAAACAAGGGCGTTACCATCTCGGTTACCCGAGGCAAGTAATAATCAA
>VHZZ01023827.1:5248-18607 GCA_009801015.1 Silene noctiflora | reverse complement strand
CTCGATCGAGTAACGAGGCTACTCGATCGAGTGGACTCCGCTAGATCGAGTCACCACTCCTCAGCACCAACCACGAAGGACTAACCAAGACTCAGGCAAGCACGCGAGGTCAGTCAACGACGGTCAAGGACCCTAATAGGGCGAGTATTACAAATGGGTCCTCCTAAGGGTCGGTTTTTACACATACATATGAAACACATAAGCATACAACTACCCTTGACACCCCATAGTGACCGGTTCAAATTTGTAAAGACAAAATGCAGCTTTAGGACATCTCCCAAGCCTTTGCGGTAGCGATAAACAACTCCTACCTGGGTTCATTTTATTTAGACACCCTAAGTTCATTTGTTCATTGGTTTTAGGTTCCAAAATCGTCACTCTGATACCACTTTGTAACACCCACATAACCCAAGGCACCTTACCAAGGATTACCTCAAGATATAGGAGTGCTACCATCTCCGTTACCTGGGGTATTGCACATCACAAAAACCATAATGAAATATAATTAAAGATTAACTTATTAAAAAGGTTACAAATTTCCCAAAAATACAAATACCAAAACCAAAACCCAAAAAGTGACAAAGTGTAAAACAACGACACGCGGAAGCTAACTACAAAAGATCGGTGATGACTCTGCACTGCGAAACCCCGCACTAACATTAACATCAATATCCATCATCACCTGCTAGGCTAACTGCTCACCATCCCCGAATGGATCACCATAGTTTTGAAAATATAAACGGGGTTAGCCAACTATACAACAATATGATATAACAGTAAAACATATACATCCACAATAACTGTAACCAAACATCCCCATTCTCCATAGTAACTAGTAACTGACTACACACCGGGTTGTGTAGTCCTGCAAGATTACCCATCGCAACAGGTAATCCTTGCCGCCAGTGAGGACCGCAGTCGTACCATCTAAGCACCGCTCATCGCAACGAACAAACCCAAGTCCATTAATGTGCACATCCCCCTTGCGTCGAGAAACACAAGAGGTGAACGATGGGGGTGAGACCATCTCTCGCAATGGCTCACAATCCAATACCAACATCCATATCACTACCATAACATCAACATAACTCAACCATAAGATAATCACAAAGATCGTCACATTATACCACATACTGTTCTACAATCAACTGAGTAGGAAAACCATACCTGACAAGCAAATCCAATTACCACAACACAGATCTAGAAGGGTTCTTCTACGAAATCTCCTCCTAGAATACAAGGAATCAATCAATACAAAGAAAAATGCAAACTAATCCCTAAAACCCCTAAAATACCCAAACTAGGGTTCCACCAACTACATCAAAACCATAAAAGACTAGGTCAAGCAACTTACCCAGATGATTACAAAAGCAAAGATGTGCAAATCCCCAAAAATGATGAAGTTTGCGCCTTGGATCGCTATCCTTGACACTCACTCACCCAACAACGTCTACCTCAATAACGCAGCTCTCCGCATAACATCAATCATAGAATTGCCTTATTTTATTCCACCAATACAACTCCTCCAGTGAGAACGATTACCAAAATGAAATGTTACAGTAACGATGTTCAAGAGATATGTTTACGTTTTAATTATGCTTCAAGTTTATGATTTGACGAACGGATTAACGATTATTGATACACGCGCCCAAAACTAATTTCAAGTGGATTTTTTTTTTAAAAGTAAAACAAAAAAATATGTCGAAAAAGGGCCCAGACGAAGAAAAAAATTTCGTCCAAACCTAGGTCTAGGTCCGGGAAAAAAAAATGACAAAAATAAAATTTGATTTTTTTTTCTTTTTTTTGTGGGACGAAAAATTTTTCGTTTGGATCTAGGTCTGGACGGAAATATTTTCCGTCTAGACGAAGAATTTTTTTGTCTGGACGAAAAATTTCTTCGTCCAGACGGAAAAGTTTTTCATTTGGCTGCTTTTTTTCGACTTTTTATTTTTATTTTTATTTAAAAAAAAAATCCAAGTTCCTACTTAAATTTGTTTTGCGCACAGGGATCGATAATCGCTAATCCGTTCTAATAATAACGATTCTATTCTAAACCACCTAAATCTACTACCTAATTACAAAATTTTAAAAAATTAAATTGGTTTAGATTACTTGCGTCGTCGATTCCTTGAATTTGGTGGCGGAAATGTCGAAATTGAAGCGGTGGTGACGGAAATACAAAGCGGTTTTTTGTTGTTGTTTTGTGAGCGGTTTTTTAGTAATTTTAAAGTGAATATTCAAATTTTTAATAAAAAAAATTAATATTATATTAAGTTAAAGTTAGGGGCACATTAAAAAAGTCATTACAAATTGTCGATGATATTTAGTGATTTGTGGACGACGTTTTGGATTCATATACACGAAATTCTTATTCACTCATTAACCAATAACCACCCAGGCCCATTAAAATTTACGAGTGAGAAATAGTCGGATATCATCCACCATAACCCAAACGGTGTCGTTTATTGTTCAATTTCTTTTCACTAAGTTGCGAACTTTTCACAAATTTACCAGTATATATCTACGACTACACGAGTCAACTCACACCAAATACTTGAAAAACAGTAGAGAAATTAGTGAGATTATACCTACAAAAAAAACTTAAAATTATCAAAAATGGGGGAAGAAGAACAAAAATTCAAGAGAATTGCAGCTTCTTCATATGATTATGAAAATGATGCAAGGTGGGCTGATTATTGGTCCAACATTTTAATTCCTCCTCATATGGCTTCTCGTTCTGATGTTGTTGATCACTTCAAGCGCAAGTTTTATCAGCGTTACATCGTAATTTTTTTACTTATTAATCCTCCCTTTTTTTGCATTATCTCAATTTCCTTTTCTTAGATTCCCAGTTATTTATTTGATTAATTTAATAGGTTTTGTTTGGTTATTTGATTGATATCTTCAAAAAGATTGCTTTTTGGTTAATGGGTACTTCTTAATTTTGGTGTTTTGTGATGCGGGGTGTTTAGATTTGAGTATTTGCAGTAAATTTGATGCTTTTTGGTTAATTTTGGTGTTTTGTGATGCGGGGTGTTTAGGTTTGATCAAAGATTTGATTTTGGGTTTAAGTGATGGTTTTAGTTTGGTGTGTTTTTCTTGATTTGTTGTTTCGAGATGTGGGTTTTACCGTACGTTCGAGGTTATGAATCATGTTTTGTGTTGCTAAGTTCGATGTTCTTGGGAATATTTGTTTTTTAAAGCTAGTACAATGTTTTGTGCTTTTGAAATTAATTTTATTTTTTGAGTGTGCTTCATGATCATGTCGTCTTACCCGCTTACCCCACAATTTGCGGACCCCTGGGTATTGTTATATTGTTGTTGCTGCTTCATTGATGTAATGGTTGTCGTAGTAAGAAGGATCAATTGCTTCTGGTTTCAGCATAAATTGATAAATTGATTCATACTGGAAAATGAGAGTGTTGATATTGTGTGCGACTATCTGTGATATCTAGGCTTCGGTGGATTGTTTCTGAATATGGGAGATCAAGTAGAATTTTATGTTGCAAGGTCTAATTAGAGTCTAATGAAAAAAGGATATCTAGATGTTAATTCAGAGTAGCTCTTGCTGTAGCAGTAGCTACTCCTTAGATGTTAATGGCCCTCCCACAAATAATTGTTAATTTTATCAGTCAATTCTAGGCTCAATGGAGTGATGGAATAAAGCAAAATACTAGACTGGATGTGCTTCCTTATATCGTGAGTAACAGTCATCAAGGCAATTCTCGCTAATTTGATTGTGGGTCATGGAAACACAACCTCTAAGATGATGTTAACACTTAACACTTAACACAGAGGTAAGGGCTATATACATCCGACCTCCCTACCCTCCATTTATGGAAGCCCTTGAGGCACTAAAGTAACGTCGTTGTTGGTGTACTAAGCCTAGTGGTCTGTTAACCTATGAGCGCTAATGTATGGAGTAGAGTAAAACCAGTTTGAGCAGGTATCAATTTTAAAGCTCACGGTCAGCCAAAAAGTCATTATGGTTATGCAATATTTGATGGATACTGATATATGTTCCTCATAGTATAAGTAGTTTGGATGCCAACTGTATGCTTACTATGATGAATCGATGATGTTATTGTCATCGTATATGTGGATTCATTTAGCTTTATCATGTATAAAAAAAGACGGATTCATTGAAGCTTGATGCATTTGTTCCCCCCCTTTTCTCTTGGTATTTCTATAATAAAAGTAGGTTCACTTTCCCCACTTCTTCTCCTGTTTGTTGCTACCCCTGTCACAAATTTATTGTCCCCATAAGTCAATGTGTGTCAACTTTGGCCATTAATGTCTCCAGAAAACATGTAGAAATACAATGCCGAATTTGTCATGTGTAATTTATCGAAACAACTATTTTTGCATTTATCATATTAAGAAAGTTAATAGCTATTATATATCCGGAAAAAAATTATCTTGTCTAAGTTAACACCGTTTGACTATGAGAACGATATTAATGAGATGTTGCTTGTGTGGTACTACCTTTGTAGGACCCTGGCCTTGTAGTTGAGCCAATGTCTCTCAGTGGTTCATCACAGCCAGCAAAGCAAACATCAGCGTCTTCATCGACATCAACTCCTGCAAGTGATCAAGCAAGAACCCGTAGCTCAGGTAGATTCTGGGGGTGATAATTGTCATTTTCCAGTAATCCAGTTGCACTTTTGTTCTTAAGCCAAGAGGTCGGACATTCTGGATTTTCATTGATAAGTCTTTATTTCCCAGGGCCAACTAGTAGAACTTCTGGATCTAGTACAACCACCAATCCGAGCTCTAATGCAGCTCCAACTCCAATGCGCTGGAATCGACAAACAGTACAGTTTTCAGTGAACGCTTGGGTAAGCTAATGAAAGTCTGTAAATGGTGAAAAATCTTGTGACAAGAAGATGACTTTTAGAAAATTGTTCGAAACATGATTTTAGAATGACTAGCCTGTTTCTATCTTCACTTGTTTACAATTTTTATCTTTCTGGGCATGAAAGTAGTTCCAAACACCTCCAATTACTAAATTCTGGAGAATGAGAACACGATTAAGGTGGCAAACATTATGAACGATCTCCTTCCCTTCATACCTTCTGCACAAGTTTTAAGAAATCCACTATTGAAACAATATAAGGTGTGTAAGTCGGGTTATTGAAACAATACTGGTATTGCAAATAGTGTCCATAGGGCGTGTACTGTCATTTCTGGTAACATTTGGAATTGTCATTAGGAGGATATGTTCATTACTTTCAACCAAAAAGGAAAAAAGTAAAGTGAAAATCAGTGTGAAGTTGCTACTTGCTAATAAATGAATTGTCCAGAATCTGTCTGATTGGCAGGAATGGCATTGCATTCTGTTTGTGGAAGTTCATCTTTAAAAAGTTCTCGATACTTAAATGTAGCACAAGTTATTTCTTGTTTGAACACTGTTTCATTTTGATGGCGTAATGTAACTATTTTTTCCCTACTCTTTGCAGGTGTTTGTCATGGCGTTACTTTCAATCATTCCCCTGATTCCCGCGAATCTTTCAAATAAGGCTTATCGCCTATCCTTTATGGGCACTACTTGTTCCTTGTTATACTCTTTGTACTCGCTATATGGAGTAATGCCTTCTCTGTTCTTATTAATAATGATCTTCCACTTCCATACTTGCTAATATACATTTCCATTATCAACCAAGTACATCTTTTGTGCAGAGACCTAGGGAATGGAATATGCAAGCTGTTCAAATGTGGTTTCAGTCAATAATTGCGACAAAAGACTTTATCTACTTCATGTATTCCCTCATGTTTGTCTCATCAAATCTTTGCCTCAAATGTTAGTTTCAACTCTCCTCTTATTAAGCTATATAAAAATTAATGTACAGTACAAACTGCAATCAGACATTTCGACGCAACAGTACCCAAGTGCCTCAAGGGATCCTGCGTTTTGCAGAGTACTGGGGTCGGATGCATGTAGTCTTGTCCGTGCATTAGCACCACAAACAGGCTGTTTCCAGACCCAATATGAAAATAGCGTTGAGAATTGTATCAAATGATTGTTACTTCATGGTTAAAAACAAGCACAATAAGTTTAGTGAACCATTTTGTTTTATGCCATCTAATCCGGCGCCAAAGGTGAATGAATATTTGGCTAGCCATTGGAAATGGAGACAAACTCCAATCTGACATTTTGATGTCAAAATCTTGTGCAGTTGCCTTGATTCCCATTCTTTGCCGCTCTCTAGAGCATGTTGCCAAGTTTCTAAGACGGAATTTCAGCCGCTCTACCTTATACAAGTAAGTTGTTCTTAGCAAGTTAGAAGTGACATTTGACATGTGCATGCTATGTTCACAATTGTACTACATTGTCACAATAAACTTGGTATGTTTTGCTCGGTAACTTACTGGATTCAATATCAGAGAATTGTAGATCTGCACACGGTTTTCACTTTTGCCTTCCTATTTAATGTTTTGTTCACTTTTGTGGAATGATAGCTACATAAATCGAATGTTAAGAAGTATCTGTGTGATTCTTTGACAATCTGAGTCCTCAACCTCCTCTGTATGTAAGCCTTCACTATTATTCGTCACAACTGTGGATCAATCACAGTGAAAATTTTAGTTGCCAGTACAAGATTTTGATTGCTGTTAATAGATTAGTTGGTCCATTGGGTAGGTTCTTCCACTTGGGTTTAGAAATGTAAAAGATTAAAGATTTGCCAAGTCTTTATTTGAACTAACCAAGAAGGTGCTGCCCCTTCTCCTCGAAAAGAAAAGTCATTAACAGTATTACCAGACCTGGTTGAATGTATGCAGCTTTACCTTGGTGTTGAACAAGAGAAATTTGAGTTGCAAATTGCATTGACCACTATTTCACAACAGTAGACAGAAGCGCATACAGTTTAGTGAGCAAATTTGCTTTACACCTTCACGTTCCAAAGACAGAAAAAGATAAAGCTTGAGAAGGTTATCTTGCAGTGCTGTGTGAAATGTGTCCATTTAAACCAGTTGAGTCACACTTTGTTTCTTTTGTTGAACAGAAAGTATTTGGAAGAGATCTGTGTTTGGGTAGAATCTAATGGCACAACCCTCAGCATATTGTCCTCACGTGTTGAAATTGGCCTTGGCTTCCTCTTAGTCATTTCATTGGCGTCGTAAGTAACCCTCTTTCTCTATTTGTATTTTCTCTTCTCAATTTATCTCCTCATTCCCTTCGTTTCGTTTGTTCACCTGTAGATGGCAGCGCAACTTCATTCAAGTTTTCATGTACTGGCAGGTAAAATTACCTACTTACTATAATAGTACTATATTACACCGTTTCCATCTCGAAAAAGATTGATAATGTTTTATTCTAAATCCCTCCAATGCTCTCTGTTCAATATAAATGTTCCTCTCCCATTTAACCCTTCTTAATTTGTTTATTTTGTATGACGCTGAAGTATTATTACCATTACACCCTACTGAACTATAAAAAGGTATAGATTAGACAAATCAAACATAAGGGTGGTCTTGCCTTTAAAAGGTGTGAGGTTCACCGAGGCTAGAAGGTGCAAGGGATGAGGCAAAGGCGTGTGTCTCAGACTCTCGTGCACAGAAAGCAAACTAGATCTATTGAAAGATTTGTATTAGGAAAATAAATTTGTGCAACTATGCCCTTTTTGAATATTAAAAAAAAGCTTAACATGTAAACGAATGATACTCCCTCGATCCCATTTCTATTGTCCCCTTTTCTCCAAAATTTATCCCATTTTTATTGTCCCCTTAATTTAGTATGATAAATTAGTAAACTACCACTAATACCCCTAAGTTTTTAACTACCATTCACCCTATCAAAATTGTAATGTCACTCTTGTTCTTAGTTAAAGGGGTAGAGCAGTAATTTTATCTTATTTGTTAAATCCTTCCCAAAAAGGAAAGTAGGACAATAAAAGTGGGATAGAGGGAGTAGTTAGTATAATGCTATCCCCACCCCCTATCCCATTTTACTGTCCTCATTTCCTTTTTAAGAAGGTTTTAAGAAAAAGTATTCTGTATTAAATAACAACTTTACCCCTTGAATTAAAGAGAATGCGGATAATGTTATTGTGGTGAAGGAAATGGTAATTAATTAGCAAGGGCAATATTGGATGTCTACTCTTTTCCTTACTAAATTTAGACATGAGACAATTAATTTGGAAAAATTAAGAAGGATGAGGGAACGATAAAAATGAGATAGAGGAACTATTATTTTTTGGTGTCAAGGGAACCACAAGGGCACTACTGATACTACGAGTCTAGGAGATTTAAATCCTTGTTATGAGTACTACTACTCACATCTGCATATAAGTTTGGCATAATTGGTTACAGGGAAGAGCATAGTAAATTAGGAAATAAAAAGAACAAGAAACTAAGAGGGTTATTATCTTTCTTTTTGGGGATCGTTTTTAAAACTAAAGAGGGTGATCTATCTTTCTTTCTTCCTGTTTTTTTTGTTGCAATGGAAGTTGAGGGAAGTTTTATGTTGATGGATGTAACTTAAATACTCGTGAATACTACTACTCAACAACTTTCACCAACATGATCTATCTAGGGAATACCTCTTTGGTTGGTGAGGACTGTGGTTCGGTGACTTGGATGTAGGGTCATTTATGTTAGTAATACTAATACACACATATTCTTATATAAGACCGTCCAAGAGGAGAGTCTTTCCAGAGACTTACTGCCTGCAATAATTTTATTGATATTTCCGTTTCATACATGCTAGTTGAAGCTATGTAGCTAACTTGTGTTTGTAACTGGTGGTAACAGCTACTGAAGCTCATGTATAATGTGCCTGCTACTGCCAGCTATCACCAAAGTGTATGGACCAAGATTGGAACGACTGTCAACCCTTACCTCCATCGCTACGCCCCCTTCCTGAATACTCCCCTTTCTTTTGTTCAAAGATGGTGGTTCCGGTAGTATCCAAGACAAATACGTTTACGTCCGCCATGGCAATTTCAGAATCGGGTAATGATCCGATCAGGATATTGTTTCTTGTGCCAAACCCGATTAGTATTTTTCCAATGAAACTTGTTCCGGATAATCACTTACTGAAAGTTACTTCTGTTGGTCTTGTATTTGAGAAATGCTTGTCCAGTTTAGACTTCGGTTAACAGCCTAAATACTTATACAAGTCGATTTTACGTAATCTTGGTAACGGCAGATGTTATCCAGTTTAGACATTGAACAGCTTAATTAATGACAAGGGTATTGGTTTCTTTATGTATGGTTTTTGTAGCTCATTTGACACCAGAAAAGAAAAACAAAACCCAGAATTAAAGAGCAGAAGAGATCGTCTCAGAGGAAGGATTTGGTTACCAAATCAAGTTGTTATGTATCCGTCACAATTACTTCTATTTATTTAGCAAATAATTGGAACAGATGAAGTATTTTTATTGTATATCTTCTCACATTTAAATGTTAAAACTCTTAATTGGAACTTATCAGGAGTATTCTTAATCTTTTATAGAGACAACAATATTATTAGAAATTTGAATTATCATCATACTTAGTTACTCCTAAATGGGCATACGTTTGCGTTGTGGTGCCATTTTTTGTAACAATGTAAGTTACTCCGAGCATTTGTTTTATTCAAGTTATAGTAGAACTTAAGCATACACTGCTGCTTTGCTGTATTATGTTTTTAAGGCATGCAATTCATGCAAATTCTTAATTACCATTTCCTCCAACTCCAGATCCATAGCCACCATACCCGCTTCCATAGCTACCATCGTTGCTTCCATAGCCACCATTGTACCTTCCATAGCCACCATATCCGCATCCACACCCACTACCAGAATCATCTTCTCCGTTATTGCCTCCATGTCCACCGTACCCGCTTCCATAGCCACCATTTTCGCTTCCATAGCCACCGGTGTTGCTTCCGTATCCACCATTTTGGTATCCATAGCCACCATTGTCGCTTCCATAGCCACCATTGCCGCTTCCATAACCACTGTTGCCACTTTCATAGTTTCCATTGTCGCTTCCATAGCCATCCTGTCCTCTACCATAGCCACCACTGTCGCTTCCATATCCACCATTGTTGCTGCCAGAGCCACCATAATTGTTTCCATGGCCATCATTACCATCACTTCCACTTCCATAGCCACCATTTCCACTTCCATAGCCATTGTTTTCACTTCCATAGTTGCCATCATTTCCGCTTCCATGGCCACCGTTGCCATCATTTCCACTTCCATGGCCACCATTTCCGCCTCCATAGCCAGTGTTGCCACTTCCATAGTTGCCATCATTTCTGCTTCCATGGCCACCGTTGCCATCACTTCCACTTCCATAGCCACCATTTCCGCCTTCATAGCCATAGTTGCCATCATTTCCGCTTCCATATCCACCATTGTTGTTGCCATAGCCACCATGGTTGCCATCATTTCCGCTTCCATATCCACCATTGTTGTTGCCATAATCACCATGGTTGCTTCCATGGCCATCACTTCCACTTCCATAGCCACCATTTCCACTTCCATAGCCATTGTTTTCACTTCCATAGTTGCCATCATTTCCGCTTCCATGGCCACAGTTGCCATCACTTCCACTTCCATAGCCACCATTTCCGCCTCCATAGCCATAGTTGCCATCATTTCCGCTTCCATACCCGCCATTGTTGTTGCCATAGCCACCATGGTTGCCATCATTTCCGCTTCCATAGCCACCATGGTTGCTTCCATGGCCATCATTTCCACTTCCATAGCCACCTTTGTCACTTCCATGCTCACCTTTGTCGCCGTCTTGGCCACCAATGTTGTAACTGTTTCCGCCTTGTCCACCACCATAGTAACCTTGTTTACTCATCACAACATTAGTTGTCTTATTTGCTAATTGTTTTTCCTCAGCTAATCCTTCAAACACCAATGCAACCATAAACACAAAAAAGAAGACTCCGAAAGCTCTCAAGTATTTCTCCATGATTATCAATGTATTGGTTTATATCCTTATGTAACTTAAATGGTTGCTACATCTGAAATCGTGAATATGTGGAGCTTATTTATATTGATTAGTAGTAGGTGACTTGTAAAATCAAGTTGTTGATCTTGGGTTAATCATAGTAATTATCGTTAAGCTAGCTAGCTTAGATATACTCCGTATACAGCATGAAGCTTTAATTGACACATTAATCTTGAATGAGATTGATTACCATTTTATTTATGTATTATTTAACTTTTTGCAATTCAAGGGCAATCATATGTAGTTTCCCTGAGTTAAGGCTAAGTTAGAGTTAACACTACTAATGGAACCTAATTAAACTTTGCTATTGTATTGCTTTGAGGATCTTTAAATTTTTAGGCAAGGACTAACAATGGTCACTATCTGTCTTAAGCTTAAGACGGGTCAAAAACTACCACATAATGGTAATAGATACAAAACTTTTGGCATTTGATTTGGAGTGTATTTGACCCTTCTTTTTCAAGAATGTGTGTAAAGACTATTAGATGCTCCCTTGATTCTTAGAAATGCCCCATAGACAATCATTATGCTTGATTGTATTGTTTCCTTTGAAAAAGTGGAACTTCATTGAGCTTGTTAAACTGTTTCTACTCCAGTATGACTCGGGCTTGTTTAAATGATTTAACATGGTACAGATAGACGTGATAAAATTGAGCCGACCCGACACCTGAACTTAAGACCAAACTTGGCTCGAACCCAAATTAACTTGACTCAGTATAACCCGTTTCGAATTTTTATTGTTGTAAAATGATTATTATCCACAAATATGATAATAGTTCAAATTTGAAATGACCCGACCCAACCCGACCCAAATTAAAGTCTGTTGACCCGAAATTACCCAACCAGGTTGAGCCCTTTGCCAAGTCTAGTATCAGCCCATGGCAAAAGACATGAGTATGATTGTATGATTAATTAAACTAAGCCTTTATTCGCAACCGTTATAAAATTACACGATTTGCTTTCGACACTTGGAAGTGAGTCTAATTGCCCCCAGTCTAATTTAAAATGTGCCTCATATGTGAGGAGAGAAATGTTAAGAAACTCAATAAGTCCCACATGTGAGTGTAAAAGGCTTTCATTAATATTTAAAACAATTTTAATACACGAAACTTCAGGATCATATGCATGTTAAAATCAAAATTAAACATAAACAAAGAGGGTAATCGAAATACCTCGCACCGGAATAAATATTTGAGTAAATAATATCCAACAAATAAGAGCCGGATCGAATACCCCAACTACTACAAATTACTAATAGCACTTCAATTGTAGTGCCTCCACTAGTATCCACACGAATGAATAGGAGACTGCGATTTGTATGCTAGAACAAACGGTTACGGTTTATTATAACTCACAGAGGAATTGGATGATCGAAATTGTCTCCTATATATCACCATATATAGGGAGGAAAGCACTCAAAAAGTTTACTAATCAAACGCTAACCTTTATCGCAATTGGGCATAATCTAATTTGAACTAGGTCATTGGCATCTTTATTTTTGGGATTTTCGTCTTCCTGAACTTAATGTCCAACGGGGTTGGACGTAGGAGGATGTCCTTCTTCCTCCAACCTCTCTTGGGGCCGCGGGCTTGTCGTCCTCCTCTTGCTCTTCTCAATCAAGCATGAGAACACGGACTTGGATTTTTCTGGTGACCTGTTCCTTTTTTCAAAGCCTTCTTATTGGTGTGCGTTCGTCGTTCACCGACGTGGTTGATTCTTGCATAATCTCAACACGGGCTGTTGATGGCGGTTTTTAGCCCAAAAAATTATCATTTTGTATGAACTTTTAGCGCCATTCTTAATGTCGGTTGTTAATATAACCGCCACAATTGACCTATGGTGGCGTTTTCTGTAACACCCCCATACACCAAGGTGCCTTACCAAGACCACCTTAGGCATAGAAGTGTTACCATCTCGGTTACCCGAGGCAATGAATATCAAATAGATCATCAAGAACATACTTCAATAAATAAGTTAAACTGTTTACAAAGCCATAGCAAAAACTGTCTAACAAAATACAACTGTCTTAAAGGTCTCACAACTAAGCTAACAAAACTCGGAACACAGCGGAAGACTCTTCTAATCATCGTGTGGTGACTCGACCCAGCTATCCATCGCGCATCAACTCATACTTGCTCAACAACTGCTCACCATCCCCGAATGGATCACCACAGTTTTAAAACAATTAATCGGGGTCAGTTACCGCATACATAAATCATGATACAAAAGGCACAACATTCCATCCACCAACCTCGTCACATCTCCATACATTTGACTACACACTGAAGTGTGTAGCCTTGCCAGTGGGGGACCGCAGCCGTACCCACCAAATCCCCGCTCATTCATTCCGAGCGCAAACCCATGTTCATTAATGTGCACATCCCCTCCTGTGGCGGGTTCCACAGAGGG
>VHZZ01023796.1:3308-14579 GCA_009801015.1 Silene noctiflora | reverse complement strand
CGGTAGGAATCGAAAGCTTGCCTACTTCAACAATGACATCTTTGAGGATCCCGTTTGGAGATTTGATTGACCCATCGGCTAGTTTGGAGATTTGATTGACCCATCGGCTAGTTTTACCCGGCTGGGGGTGTTCCTGCTTCTCTTTCACAATATTTGGCCAAGTCTTCTTCTACCTGAACTCCCAGCCGGTCAACCGGCCGCCGGTGGCCTACCGGCTGGGGAAGCTTCTTGACTTCTTTCTTTCCTCTAAGGGCATGATCTCCCAGCCGGCTGGGCGGCTGCCGGTGGGAGACCGGCTAGGAGCCACTGAAGAGCTTTTTCCAACTTCTTTCCTTCCACGTTCCGAAACAGGCCCTTTGGCTCCTATTTCCTCGATTTCCGCGCCAATTCCTGAAAGGTGAGACAAATAGTCATAGTATGGGAAATAGGGGGACAAAATGCACATAAAGGCATGCAAAGCCGCGCGAAACGGGCCAAAATAAGAAGAAAAGAGTGGGGAAAGAAGACTAATTCGGGCACTTATCAGGTACGGCCAATTGCGGTTTTAGCGTAATTAGGGTTGGGTTTTATAATATTGTTGGGCAGACGAGTGATAGCTCGAGGTGGTGGTGGAGGAGAGGGTGGTCGTGGTGGAGAGGGTGAGGTGGCAGGAGAATCATTAGGCAGGGATGGTGGGAGTGTCGGTTTCAGAGGTACTGGGTGCGGCAAGGTTGTGCTCAGGTGTTGATGGTGATAAGGTTGATGGTGATGAGGTTGGAGGCTCGGGGTTGGGTGCGACAGGGGTGAATTGATTGGTAGGGGAAGGTTCTGGTGGAATGTGAAGGATGGGGATGGATAAGGTGCACCATTTATCAATTGGTGGAGTGGCAGAAGGATATGCATTAGTGGTGAGGGTGAGGTATGGGAATTCGTTCTCGACAAAGCGAACATGCCAGGATGTATAGACCCGGTTAATAGTCGGGTCAAGGCACAAGTACGCGCTTTGAGTCGTCGAGTAACCAATGAAGACACATGGTTTAGATTTGGGTTCAAGCTTGTGTTTGGAGTAGGGGCGAAGCCATGGAAAACAGAGACAGTCGAAAGGGTGTAGTTTTTGGTAATTAGGAGGTTGATTAGGGAGTTTATGATAGGGTGAATGGTTGTTTAAGGTAGGTGTAGGGAGACGATTTATTAGATAAGCTGCTCTGGTGAAGGCATAAGGCAAGGCCAAAAAACATAGGGCATTTTGGCGTGAGATAGAAGTGAAAGGCCACTTTCGACAATATGTCGATGTCTACGTTCCGCAAATCCGTTATGTTCAGGTGTATGCGAGGGTTAGGTCAGGTGAGTTATTCCGTGATTAAGAAGCGAAGGGTTTAATTTAATATATTCACCACCGTCATCGGAGTAAAATTGACGAATTGGTTTTTGGAAATATTTTTCGATAATTGCTCGAAAACGATGGAAGGTGATGGCAGTATCAGACTTTTTTTAATGGGGTAAAGCCATATATAGTGTGTGAAGTGGTCGACGAAAATAACATAGCATTTGAAGAGGTCATGAGACGAAATAGGTGCGGTCCATCATCGGAAAAAATTAAATCAAGAGTACGTCAGAAAAAATTAAATCAAAAGACCTGTGATATAAGAGAGGAAGTAGAGAAGGGAAGTTTCTGACTTTTATTCATCAAGCAATCAGTACAATGGGAAAAACCGGAAATACGTAAATTAAATGAGTTGTTGAGAAGCTTGAGTGTGGCATTGGAGGGGTGGCCAAGTCGGTCGGTGGTGCCAGAGGATGAAAGACGAGGTTGTGACGGTGTAGGCTCGAAGAAGAGGTGGAGGAGGACGTCACTCATAGGTGCCGTCATGAAATTCACCGTGGAGGAGTGTGGTTCCCGTCGTGGTTTCCTTAAAACAAAAAGCAGATGATGAGAATAAGGCGATAGCGTTGTTATTGCGACAAAATTGGGTTACGAGAAATGGAAGGGACAACTAAAACATGATTAAAAATAAGTAGGGATTGAGAAAGAACCAATAGGGGTGATTGGTAAGGAGGAGCCATCACCAATGATTAGGTCGTCGGGTCCTTCATACGGTGTGTGAAGGGATAGAGTATTGAGATCGTCAGTGATGTGATGGGAGGCGCCACTGTCAATGAGATAGGTGTGAGCATAGAGATGAGATGATTTGGGTGGTGGAGGGAAGACAACGTGAGAGTAGAGGCGCTTGAAGTCTGGGCAGTCACCGGTCACATGGCCTTGCTCACGACAAAAGTGACACTTGCCTTTGAAGGGCTTGGGCGTGTTAGGGGTGGGAAGGATGCCACGATTATTGTTGTGGTTGGGTTGGTAGTTGGGGCGAGGAGATGAGTATTGGCGAGGCTACTGATTGTGGTTGTAAGAGTGTCGTGTGTTAGCAGCATGTGCCGAGGGAGGGAAGGGGTTGATAGGAGGTTCGTTTTTTACAATTAACTCATGTTGAATGAGTTTTTCGTGAATTGCATCAAAGGATATCGGGGTGTCTCGTGCTCGTACTGCATCAATAACGGGTTTGCAGAGCTTGGTTGAGGCCGTGAATGATCTTAGTGGCGAATGGCGATGTCCTTGGCATCCATAGGTTTGCCGAGTTGTGCTAGTTGGTCAGTACATGCTTTGATAGAGCATGTATTCAGATGGTTTTGTCACCAAGGGCTATATTGTTGAGGCGGTCCTTGATTTGCAAGATGTGGCCTCGAGAGGGATTCGCATATGTGGTTCCGAGTGTTTTACAGGCTTCATGAGATGTGGTGGCTCCTAGAATTATGGGTGAGACGGTGTCATCAAGGGTACCGGCTTGCGCACCAAGGATCAGTTTGTATTGGCGAAACCATGTTGAGTATGCGGGGTTTGGGTTTGGGGTAGGCTGAGGGTTTGGGTATCCGTGGTTGTGGACGTGGGTGTTAAGGTTGGGTTTGGTGGTGTATAGGTTTCGTCAAGGTAAGAAAACAGACCATAACCTTAAAGGAGTGGGTAATCTGAAATCGCCATGATCGATAGGTATTAGCAGTGAGTTTGGTGCAGTTGGGAAAGGCGACAGGACGAGGGGTTTGGAGGGTTCGTCGGAGTTTGGGGTAAGGGTGTTTGGGGATGCCATGGATGTGTCGAGATGGGTGATATTGGCAAGAAGAAGGAGAAGTATTAGGATCGATATTAATCTAAAATTATGATGATTGTATTATTGATTGAATAAACATGTTTACAAGGTAAGGTATATATATACAATGAAGGAGACAAGGTCTCCTATAATTTGCCTAAATTAACAATATACATTTAGCATGATTATAGGGATATGATACAAGATATAATAACAAATTGATTGTGATTGATACATTCCAATTATGAGAGATTGTATTTTTCAAACTTGATTGTGTGTAAGTGTAGCTTTATCTTCAATATATTACACATTGTTTGGATACAATAATAGGGGGCGGGGGCGGGAAATAGAGCAACATTATTTTTTGTCCAAATCTCTATTTCGGTAGAAGAACTTTGATTTAGCTTAGAAAGTGGAAATTAATGATACTCAAAGAACCACACACAAGCTCATTATCATCCATGATTCCATTCGACCATTCATATTAATTAAAATTAAAATAGGACATTTCACATGATTTTGTATTTCCAATCGTTCCATTTACACTGAAATGTGAAATTCCAAATATTGGCTAACAATTCAGTCACAGACCAAATTCAAACAACAACATTATCTAGTGGCTAAATAGCCCCGCAAATTGTTAGTTAAGTTGAGAGTCAGATGTACGCAGTTTTATCCTAAACAATCGATAAAAAAAAAAAAAAAGTAATGAATGTTACCTTGTTGGACTTGAGTAGAAGGATCAAACTGAGACTGATCAAAAGAGGGTTTCTCCAAGACAACACCACCTCTTGAAGACCCAAATCTTGCATTCACTCCTATTGGCATAGAACAAACAGAAAACCCTTGATTTTTCTCTTTTTCCTCAATTGTTAAACTCACATTTAAAGGCATAGATTTTGAGACTTCAACATTAGGAAGTTGTAAATGCCTTAATTGGGTAGTTGTGTTAGCCAAAGATGTCATCACTGATGAAACCATTAATGATGAACCTCAGCTATTAATCACAAATGTTCTGGGATTTCCAAATTTGTTCAGGTTTTGTAATTGTTAATTGTCGAAGTGATAGAATGCTACTGTTTATTTGTGGTGGTTTAAGAATTTTGAGGTTTCTGATAAATAGAGAGAAGACTGATTTGGAGTTTACTGAGATTTTGGAGTTTAATTGTGGATAAAAACTTGCCTTGTATCAGATTTGATACCAATCAAATGTCTGATTGTTGTTTTCTTTTTTCCCAAGAAAACCCAATTAATTTTGATGGATACCGACTATCATTAGTCCACAACTTGGTGCAGGTGGGTCTTGCTTTTCGGAGCGATAAGGCGGCCACTCGAAAATCACCTAGTCACTCTGGTATGTTTGACTTTGATTGTCCGACTAAGATAACTTGGATTTTCAAAGAATAAAGTGCTACAAGCATTTTAAAGTAGTGTTATTTAAACTATTGCTCACAAAAAATAAAAAAGTAAATAAATAATTGGGGCACAGAGAGTAACAAATACAAACCCTCGGCCTCAAGCACAAAGGCAAGTGGCAACACGTTACATAGTGAGAAGAAGAACTAGCTCAAGTGCGAAGAGCTCTCTTACCCCAATCATGAAGTTGAGGTTCGATTCTCACCCGCGACTAGTGCGCTCATTTGAAGAAAAAAAATAAGAAAAATACTAGTAAGAATTTAGACTATGAATTTTGACACTTCCGATCTGATATTTTATAATGACAACGAACCAAATTTAAAATTATCAGGTTTCAAAATTAAATAGTAGAAATTTAAAAAAAAAAAAAAAAAAAAAAAAAAAAATTAGTGAATTCAACCATCACTTACGAGTTACGATGATACTACGATCTGAGAAGTTTACTCGGGTCATTGACTAATGTTAATGGTGATTTTCAGTCATACATGACTACTAACAATAAACTTGAGTCCAACTACTTAGTTACTCCACAAGATTTAACTCCTACATGATTCACTTCAGTGAAAAGACAAGGAACAGTCCTGAAAGACAAGGAACAGTCCTGAGTTTGGCATCTTTCTTGTGTGATGGAGCATATTCATCCTTTAAACAACATTTTGATAACAGTAGTTAAAACTAAGGAAGACGGCCATGTTGCTGTTTCTTTATGTTCATCAAATTACCACCTTGTGCCGTATTTCCCAAGCCAATTCTGACCCTCCGAGCATCAGGCCGTTGTCGGAAAACAGGTTTGTTAACTGGATTGGAGGAGTGAGGAGCTGATGAGCTGAGCTGCAAGGCAAGCAACAAAATAAAAGCAATTGATTTTTGTCCCCATCGTAATAAAATCAAAATATTGACATAGGATAAACGTAAATAACCAGTCATTCGAGTTAGATTTAATACGATTGGATCAAGAGTCAAGAATTTTGGGGTTTATCCCCGACTTAACCCTTCCCCTGAAATTTGCACGTTGCGTCAGGATTTGACAAGTCTAATACAATATGATGAGTGATTACTATACGTGCCTAAAAGAATCTGGGTGTATCCTCAAAAGAACACGGAAAAATCAAGTAGAACCTGATTTATATCTAATGATCAGTGATTCCGTAAAGAAGCCAGCTGAAAATAGCTCCTCAGCAACTTATTATGGACATAAAAATTTCACTGGATTCACATAAGAGCTCGGTAAAACTTACCATTCTTTTAACTTGTGAGCCATCCCCTGGGCCTACACATAATTCTTAAGAGTTTAGGAGAATGCGTTAATAAGTATATGGATTTACCTTCCTACAAATACGCTAATTTGATTACGATTATATGAAAATAAATACGAGTAATAAAATTGCTGATCTCACCTTCAGAACCCATAGTCTTGATCTTCTTCTGGTTGGGCTCCAAAGGGTTTACTTCTTTAGGTGCACCATATTGTTTCCTCTTTGAGCTCATCATGTGGTTCAGAACACCTCTAGAATCGGTTCCTAACAGAGAACAAAAAGAGGGAAAAGCATAAAAAAATGATGCTTAAGCATTAACACTAACAATTCAACTGATCAATTTCAGGCATCTCCATGAGTATTTTGATCCCTATCTTACTTAGACGGGTTAGAAGTGTCCAAGTGATAGACTTGACAGTGTACTACAAAAAACAATCCGTGTTATCTTTTGTCATACCCATGGTTGATCAATAAGTGTCAGACATGGCGACACCGGTATGTATAAAAGTCGGAGTAACATAGATTATCATTACGACCTTTGAGATTATTTTCACCTTCTGTCTCATTTTCCGGAAAATGTGTAAAGCCACCAGGCCAAAAAAAAAAAAAAAACCAGAAGTAGAAAACTTGTAGTGAATGCTCAGAAATGGCAAGTCATACAGTTTAGATACCAAAGATTACCATGTAGTGACTCAAGAGCAGTGCGCGCAGCAAATTGTTCAGCCTCTTTCTTGCTTCTTGCTCCAGCACCAGTGAAAGTCTTGTCATTTACAGTCACTCTTGAGACATAAACAGGAAGACTTCCTTCTCCTTCTCCAAGTATTGTCTTGTACATTGGGATTTCACCATGATTCTTGAAGGTGAACTCAAGTAATATCGACTTATTAGATCTTGATTCCTGAAAATTACTTGGATAAAAACCATATATTCCAGTGCCATGACATTAAAGCATACAGATGATTTAAAGCTAGTCTCAATGAAAAACGAATCTAATGTTTTCGGACACATAAGTGATGGAAAAGGGAAATGTCAGGCTAAACTGCATGTGTTTCTTATTTTCATAATTTCATTGCAGTTTTCATTATGGATCACATGAAAATAGCCGTGGAAAGTTATGTTGGACGATTAAATTGACCAGGCTATGGAGTTTATGCTATTAGTAGAGAATTGGTAATTCAGAAAATCAGAGACAGTGAATGGAACTACATCAGTAGCCTAAGACAAATAATGAGTCCACTAAAAACACCCGATCCTTGGTTAAAGGGTCATTCGAGATGCCAGTACAGTTTAGGACCTCTGTCATTATATATACCATTTTAGATACAACTCAATACAGGTCTGGGTCATGTCGGGTAAGTCACTTTGCATGGTATGTTCATCCGGGTTCAGATGGGGTCAATTTTGATCTGTGTTTCCAGAAACAGACATGGCTACGCGAATTCAGACAAACTGATTGTCTTATGACTCCTAATTGGAGAACTTAACAAAAAGTCGCTCATTTTCCTGTTCTGGTCTACTTCAAATTGCTCTTCTAGCGTCCAAATCAGGTCAAGTCGGGACGCTACATTGAACTATTAGACATTACAGAACCATAAACTGCTGGAATGTAACATGAATCATCAGATTTGACTTCCTTGATTAAATGTGACAGGAACTTAAATGTGGGGTTCAAAAGTAAAAGAAGTGAAGAGGGAAGATATACACAGTACACACCTCGTCAAGCACGGGCTTAAAGCCAGTTTGTTGAGCGTTGCTTAAGATGCATTCATAAGCAAGTTTGGCTGCATCTTGCTCAGCTTCTCTTAGGCGTCGAAAGGTAGACTTAGATGTATACTCGACTCCATCGACATAGACTGTCGTCCTAAACTTAGGTGCATGATGAAATCCCTCATTAGCTGTTCGATAAGCCGGGAATGGCAGACATTGCTTTTGCGTATACTCTTGCAACTTGTTCTTGTACATGGCTATATCTGGCAAATTAACAAAAATTGATGTTTGAGTGATCACTTTGACATTACGTTCATAAATTGCATATTAACAGATATAAACTTACTAGCAAATGTGGTAGGAGATGAAGGATTGTTGGCCATGGTTTCCTGTTAACTTGTACTCAGTACTCTGTAATTAAAAAAGTTTCACGTAAAATTTGTGAAGGCTTACTTGTTCTATAAAGCTAGACAAAGACTGTAGTTTTTATTCCCATGCTTATAGAGGGAGTCTGTATGTACTTCAGTACTTGATTTTTTGGATGATACACATATATGTTGATAAAGGGGTCTAATCAATCTATACAATGCATGATTGCATGTACAACTCGATGATTTGTGTTATTCTGGTGTGACTTGGTTGCCAATTGGCATTATCCTATTCACAATGTCATTGGACTAGAGAATAATATGAATAGGGGCTTGCTTTTATAATGAGATGGCGCCACCAGGTCGTACTTAAACTCGGCGTCACCCATGGCATAATAATAAATTTCTTGTGTATTTTCACTTTCCTTCTCTTAAATTTTGAATTTCAAACTAATTAAAATAAAAGGGTAATTTAGGAAATTAATGTTTTATAATTAGTTAGATATTATTATTATTATTATTTTATTTTTATTTTTATTTTTATTTTTTTGCAAGAAGGTAATTTCTCATTATACTCAATGGAAGAATACATGAGATTTCTTACAAAGAGCCTCCACTAACTAACTAAGCATAAGGCTTATCACAACTAGTTCCTAAGAGCTTTAGGAGCTAACACTTTCTAGGATGTCATCATAATAGGTAGTGTTGCTTTGTACAAGTAAAAGTGTGGTAACTATAGACTTTATATCATGAACAACAGCCTGATAAGGTCTGCATTTGTCTTCGAAAATCCTATAATTTCGTTCTGCCCAGATGCAATACACTGCAGCAGCAATGCTGCTCCTTGCCCAGTGAATGCGCCAATGTCTTCTGGTTCTCTTAGTATTTGTCCAAGGTAAGAGTTGCTGCAAATGAATACTTGGAGTGTTTATCCCTGCCCACCGCTTAGTATCTTTAATAATCTCCTGAGAATATTCGCACTGGAAGAATAAATGAGGAATAGATTCACTGTTCTGAGAGCATAAACAGCATCTATTTGCAATTGGTAAACCCCTCTGAACCATTTGATTTATTGTTGTAAGCTTATTTTGGGAAGCTAACTGCAAGAAAATTCTGTGCCGAGGTAAATAAAGGCCCTTATGGATGGCTTTGCCACAGCTAGTAACATGAAACTTAGGGCGCAAAGCTTTGTAAGCCTCCTGAATGGAAACCCTCTTGATTTATGACAGTGCTGCAACAACTGGTGAACCTCACGAGCACTGCCTAACTGAGCAATGCACTTGTCCCTAGCTTGTAGGATTCCCCTGATACATTCAGAATTATGTTCTCGAATGTCTAGGTGGCAGATGGATTGAGTTTGAAGGTAATAATGTGACATCCATTTAACCCATATAGAGCCACTTTTCTACTGCAATTTCCAAAGCCAGTGAAGCATAGCAGCCAGGTTCCAAACTTCTAAGTTCTTGATGTTAAAACCTCCTTCATCCCATGGTGCACAAATGTTATGCCAACTTTTATAAACCATTCTTCTATGAGTGTCATCATATCCCCAAAAGAAATGCCTGCATAGTCTGTTAACATGGCCAATGATATGTTTTGGCAACAGTAAACTAGAACTCCAGAAATTTCCAATCCCAAATACCACAGAATTGATAACCTGAATTTTCCCCGCATAAGAAAGGTATTTGGTAAAACAAGATGTAAGGAGCTTCTGAAGTTTGCAGATAAGATCCCCATATAAGTCAGAAGTGACCCTAGAAGCATGAATAGGAATTCCCAAGTATCTGAAAGGGAAATTACCAAATTTTAAACCAGTAGCATCCAGAATGAGTTGTTGGACTTCATCACTAACCCCTCCAAAATATATTTCTGTCTTATCCAAGTTAACTGTCAGTCCAGACCATTTTGAGAATACAGTAAGGATTTGATTAGCTTCATGGACAGATGGGAGATCTCCTCTAATGAAAATCATGAGGTCATCAGCAAATACAAGATGAGTGAGTCCAATTTTTGTGCATTTAGGATGAAAGGATACCTTAGACTTGGTACACATAGTCCTGAGTTTCCTGGACAATATCTTCATGCTAAGGACAAAGAGATAGGGAGACAGAGGATCCCCTTGCCTCACACCATTATGTCCTCTAAAAAAAACCACAATTAGAGCCATTAACCTTGATTGAAAACCAAGAGCCTACTATGCAGCCCATGATCCATTTGATGAACAAGGGAGGAAAGTTCAGACCAGTCAACATATTTTGAATAAAACTCCATTGGATGGAGTCAAAAGCTTTGCTAATGTCTACTTTGATTAAGCACCTTGGGGTAATTCCTTTCCTCTGATAGCCCTTAACCAAACTCTAAGTAGGCCTAACGTTTTCAAAGAGGTTTATCCCCATTGACAAATGCAGCTTGTCCTTCACCAACCAAATCAGGCATAATCTGCTGCAATGTATGGGTGATAATTTTAGATATAGTCTTGTAAATGACGGAGCAGCATGATATAGGTCGAAAATCCTTCACAGAAGAAGGAAATTTCTTTTTAGGGATGAGAGAAATGAGGGTTACATTGGCTTGTTTGGGCATATGGCCAGTGTGGAAAAAATTCTCAACAGCCTTGCAGAAGTCAGGTTTCACAATATCCCATGCTTTCTTAAAAAATCCAGATGTAAAACCATCAATACCAGGACTCTTATTAGAGTCAGTGTCAAAAAGGGCATTCCTGATTTCTTCTGTGGTCACGGGTGCAGTGATCATTTCATAGTCCCTAGGATTGAGTCCATTTGCTGCAGTAAAAATGTCAGGATCAATCTAAAGAACCTCCTTAGAAGAGCCTAACATGCCTTCATAGTAGTCAACAAAAGCTGCTCCAACCTCAGATAAACCAGTATGGGAATGGCCATTACTATCCTCAATTCTTCCTATTATTTGCTGATGCTGCCTATCTTTTATCTTTTTAAAAAAGAACTTAGAGCTCATGTCATTATGTTTTACATCATGCACCTTTGCTCTCTGAGTAAGGATGTTGTGCTCAGTCTTTTTTAGTTGCCAGAATTCAGAGGTAAGAGCCTGCTCTTGTTGGATAATAGCAGGAGACAGAGGGTTGGACTGTAACTTTAAAAAACCGATTTAACTTTCTAACTTCGCGATATATCTTTTATCGCTGATGCAACTTACTCGATCGAGTAACTAAGCTACTCGATCGAGTGCCACCTACTCGATCGAGTAACTAGTTTACTCGATCGAGTGACCACAACTAGATCGAGTGACTTAACTATCACTCATCCACGAAGAACCAGACGAGACTCGGCAAGTGTTACGGTCGGTCAACGCTAGTCAAAGGTCCTAGAAGGGCGGGTATTACAGTCTTCCCCCCTTAAAAAGAACTTCGTCCCCGAAGTTCAGCTCACTCCC
>VHZZ01023793.1:9940-23587 GCA_009801015.1 Silene noctiflora | reverse complement strand
AAGCTGTAGGGCGAAATTGCGACTTTAGGACGTCTCTCTAGCCTTTGCATGAGCTCCTACAAATTTTTACCCCTGGTTCATTTTATTTGACTGCCTAGATTCATTGGGTTCATTAGTTTTAGGTTTCAAGTTCGTCGCTCTGATACCACTTTGTAACACCCCAACACTCCAAAGTGCCTTACCAAGGCCACCTTGAGTATAAAGGTGTTACCATCTCGGTTTCCCGATGCACTGTATATCATTAGACAATAAAGAAACATATTAAATAATAGTTTAAACTGATTACAACTGTACCATTAAAACCGTCTGACCAAAATACAAAATCCAAAAGATAAAACTCAAACTCAAGTCTAAACATTAGCTACTAAACTCAGACACAACGGAAGCCTCTAACTCGTGATGATCACCCAGCCATCCCATGCGCATACAAGCTATACCTGCTCAACAATTGCTCACCATCCCCGAAGGGATCATCACAGATTACAAACACAAAACCGGGGTCAGTTACTGATAACAGAAAACAAACAAAGGCAACATCATATCCAAACCAACCACACACCAACTCCTCCATCACTCCACATCACTGACTACACACCCAAGGTGTGCAGCCGTGCCAGTGGGAGACCGCAGCCGTTCCCACCTAAGCCCCGCTCATCTTATCCGAGCGATAAACCCTGTTCATTAATGTGCGCATCCCCTCCCGTGGCGGGTTCCACGGAGGGCGAATCAAGGGCGTGAAGCCACTCCCGCAAGTGACTCCACTCAGCCGAGGACGCACCTTGCAACACAGCCAACACCACACATCCACCATATCACAACATACAACCAATACACAGCATACATGACATAATAATCATACAACAATGCCAAATACGAAATCAGTAACCGAGTAGGGAAACCCTACCTGACTAGCAATCACCACAATCAACAAGCTCAGAAGCGCTCTTCTACGAAATCACYTCCTATACAATCATACAATRTACACAATTACAACACTACYACCAAAAACCCCCAAACACCCCACAACACCCAATTAGGGTTTAACCAACATTAMCCAAAAGACACAAAAACAGTATGTARGGCTTACCCACGAGACAAGGAACAAGATGACGTAAAGGACACCGGAAACCGACGACTCAAGCTCTTGGATTTGCAAACAACGCGAGGAAAGCAAAGCAACAATCTCCCTTTTGTTTTTTTGAAAGGTTTTGTGAAAATATGAATTATGATTAATGAAGAAACCGTCGATCGTAATTACATACTAAACTCGCGTAAACAAACCCGTAAGACAGACTTACTCGATCGAGTAAGTGAGTTACTCGATCGAGTGGCCCTTACTCGATCGAGTGCCTTGCGTACTCGATCGAGTGCCCAACAGACAGACTTTGATTCTAAAACACATAAACTTACTCGACAGAGTAAGTCCTACTCTATAGAGTAACTAAAGGTACAGAAAACCGTAGTATTACAAATACACAACTTGATAATCACACCCAAACCATGTAATTATACTGAGTAGGGAAACCCTACCTTATTCCAAAATCTAAAAGCAAGAAAAGGCAATCTAGAACTACTCCTCTACGAAGTTCCCACCTAACAACAATCAACACATGCATATCACTACAACAATCCACAAAAAGACTACCAAAATCCCCCAAATAACCTAAATTTCTAGGGTTAAGACAAACTCAAACAATAAAGATACGAATCAAGGCTTACCGAAACGTTTGGAACAAAACCTAGAAAATCCGATGACCAAAAGCTAGAAGTTTCTTGAATGACGATTAGAGAGATTAGGGATAGTGTTTAGAAAAGATTTAGGGTTAAAAATAATTTTACGAACTGATTAACTCTAATATAACCTCCCTAATCTTTCTAATTAAAACCGCGTAAAACACAATTCCAGACGGGGCACTCGGTCGAGTGTCATGTACTCGACCAAGTATGACCTATTTGACCGAGTGTTATACTTACTCGGTCGAGTGCCACTAACACAGTAGCCCGACCAAAACACATCATAGACACACTCGGTCAAGTTAAGCCTCGACCCAGTATGTTGTGACCAGAAATGAGGGGTATCACACGAACAATTGATCATTTGCCTTGTTTTTCGAAGGCCTATTCATTCGGTCAAAGTCTCGCTCCCAGCCAACAAATGAATGAGCTCAAGGAGGGAAACTAAGCTATTCACCTTGTAGACAAAAAGAGATATAGAAAGTGAGCCGCCCGAAGAAAAATAATTCTATCAAACACATTTCACCAATATCCTTCATATAAACGAGTATTGAAATGTCTTCTTTCGATATTGAAAAAGCCTTAACTAGATCCTTTAAATTCCAAAGTAAAACCCCCAAGGAGCGAAAAGAGGGAGATGCAAAAGATTAGACATTATTTAGTGTAATTGAGTGAAAATGAGAGAAAAATGATTAATAGAATGAGTATTTTGTAAGCGTGTGTGTTTTGTACAAAATAGGATTATCGTGTAGAATTTTGTAAAACCCAAGGTTACCACGTAGAAAAAACTCGAAATTAAATTAGCCACGTCACATTCTGTTAGATACTTAACCAAAAAAATATGTGGAATACAAGTTCAGGGTCATGTTAATACGTATTAATAGAGTTGAGGGTTACCACGTGTGTGTTTTGAAAACGGAAGATTACCATTTAGAATAGGAAAAAACAGAAGGTTACCATGTAGAAAAACCCTTTATTTAATTTTTACACATTCAATTGGTATGCTTAAAAAGTTTAAAATTGAATTATTATTTGATTAACATGAGATCTAAAAGGTATAATTGATGAATTTTACTAAGAATTTGATTAATTTTTGAGAGGAAGAAGAAAAGGGGAAAAGAGAGATTTTTTCATAGAAGAGTGATGATGAAAAATTTATGGGAAAAAGTCCATGATTAAGTAAATCCCATACATGAAAGAACAACTACGTAATTTTTATCTTTTTCTTCTTAATCAGTTCTTAGTTTATTTATTAGTTGTCTCTCATTAATGTAATAAAAGATAATGGTGAAAATATCTTGTAATTATTGATCGATTGCTATAAGTAATCTTTTTAATTTTATTTAGGTAATGACAAAGGTGAAAACTAGTTTGCGAAATACACCATGCTATTAGACATAGTTTACAGAAATCAGATGGTTTACAAAAAAAGTAGAAGAAAAATTAAATAGAAATCATTTTCTTTTGTACATTAGTTTGGAAGAACTTGTACACCATTGTTGATCTTACAATGTTTAAATGGATGGGAATGGACTTCAAAGCTATTGGGCGTTTGTCTTTTTAGGCACTATTCACAAATTACATGTGAAGAGAAATTTCAATACACTTTCAATATATAACATACGGAGTAAAAAAAAGTCACGTGAGATCTTGTTTAAATTGTCTTGTTGGGTGCATTATAAATACAAAACTTTTATAATATTTAGTAACATGTAACTAAAGATATGAATATTAAAAATGACAATAATATATATGTATAAAGCAAATGCAAAGAATTAACGAAACATAGGAAGTACGCGAAAATAAATTGAAGAAAAACCCAAGCAAAATGGAAAAAATTGAAGCACGCCCGGTGGGACTCGAACCCACAATCGTTTGATTAGAAGTCAAACGCCTTATCCATTAGGCCACGGGCGCATCTTATTTTCCTTCTATCTTAAATAATATTTATTACTTGAATTTCTGCATGCAAAAACCCGGTGGTTTCTATCTTCGCTTATGATAACATCCAAGAGTGAAATTAATTCAAAATTAATAAAAAGGTGGCCGCTATAATAATTCAATTCCATTGTTCTGGTAATTGGCCATTTATTCTCCTTGATTTTGAGCATAACTAATGTTAATCTTGTTTACTACTCCGTAGTTAATCTCTAGCTGGTTTTCATTTTATTGAAAGGAGTCGTCAACTTTTGATTCTACAGTTCAATTTCAGGATTAAATTCTATTGACTTGTGGGAGTCCTGGTCTCGCCTCGACGAAACCAAGGACATGTGATCAATTTGTAAGGACGGGCAACTTACATTGTCAATTGGATTTAGAATGGAACCTCGTCTAATATTTTAATGACTCAAACAAAGTAACAAGTTCAAAAGTGCCAATCACATGTCCATCACTCCATCAGTTGCAGTATTTAACTCTTAATGCAATATTGTTCTGCATGTTGGTTTGTATTATTCTGGTGAGTGGCTGATAAGAAACACAAGTTTTTCGAGGGGGACCCTTCAAGATTTTCGGAAAAATAAAAGGTAGATTCTTTGTATTTGAGGACTTGAAGTTCTGATGTCTTAGTTTGTGATGTGAAAATTTAGGGAAAGGCAAGTATACCCACAAATGATTTGTACAAGCAAAAGAGATTTAGTGCTCTTAATGCGGTCGAAAAGTTGATTTTGGGGATTGTCCTCTTTTATGGGTTATGGTCCTGAGAAGTTTTGTTTCCACAATTTAGTGCTTTGTGTAGTTAGGTTAAATATTTGGAATTTGATGATCTTATTTAGGCTATGAAAGATGCATGTCAGTAAATGCAATGTAGCTTATTTAGTGTACTAACACTTGTAGGGTGTGGCCACAACCTCACTAAAAAACCGTATCCAACTTTTGTGAAGGAATAAAATTTATGATTTTGGAGAATTAAGTATTTAAAGGAGTAAAGAGCTTATGAGCTTCCTTCTATCTTTGTCATTTTTCAAGTTAATTAATTAAGTGTGCATTATAAGTAAATGCTTGAGGAACGTTTGAAAATACGTACCTATGGGAAAATCTGTTAGGACTGTACGTGTTTTCGTGTTCGCTCTGGTTGTTTTCTCGTTGTTTGGATCAATCTTTTGTGTAAAATACAATACCAGTGCTGGTGTTGTCAATGACAAGTTGAATGTTCATTTGGTTCCACATTCACATGATGATGTTGGATGGTTAAGGACTGTTGATCAGTACTTTGTTGGATCAAATAATACTAGCCTTCAGGTTGCATATTTTTTTTTTGTTTTTTTCATATGTTTGTTGGTTTCTGTGTGTTCTATGCAGGAAAGGCTATGCAAATTTCTTCTTCCTTCTCGTAGTTTTGGAATATTCTTATATTCAAGTGAACAGTTTCTCTATGAATGGCTCTGTAGGGTGCCTGTGTTGAGAATGTTCTTGATTCGGTTGTTCAAGCGTTGCGACGTGATCCAAATAGGAAGTTTGTCTTTGCCGAACAGGTTAGATACTTGGCTTTAAAAAAATAATCCAGGATAATAGGAAATTTGTGTTGAAGCATTGCGATGTCCTCTGAATAATATATAAGAAAAAACAATGGGTTTAAACTGAAGCTTTGATATGCATTCAGGCTTTCTTTCAGCGGTGGTGGGCGATCCAAGAATTGGAAATTCAAGCAGCAGTGAAAAAACTGGTTGATACTGGACAATTGGAATTCATGTAATTTTCTTCAATTCATTCTTTTTCCCTTTTAACTCTGTTAATGTGTTATTAGAGTTTCTGAAGGGGTCACTATTATCTGTAGTAATGGTGGCTGGTGTATGCATGATGAAGCAACCACCCATTATATAGACATGATTGATCAGACGACTCTAGGGCACCGCTATATAATGGAACAGTTCAACAAGACACCACGTGCAGGATGGCAGATTGACCCTTTTGGACATTCTGCAGTACAAGGCTACCTCCTTGGGGCCGAGGTATGTAGTCCTACCTTTTTATGTCATTTCATATTGCTAGGCTAATTAAATGGCATGTAAGCATTCAAGTTTTGTGTTTTTAATTAGCTCGGATTCGATTCGGTGCACTTTGCAAGAATCGATTATCAAGACAGAGATAGACGTAAGGATCATAAATCTCTTGAAACAATATGGCGTGGCTCACAGACGTTTGGTAGCTCATCTCAGGTTTTTAATATCTATATTATTCAAATCGACTTTCAACTTGAGCTTTACCTTCTATTTTTCTAAATGTTTAATGTTTGCTGTCCTCAATTTTCTGCTAGATCTTTTCCAATGCATTTCCTGTTCACTACAGTCCTCCAGACCCCTTTCATTTTGAAGTGAATGATTTCCGATCCATACCTGTCCAGGTTTCTACCACAAAATGAATGCACAAAAAATTCATTTATTTTGTTTATTTCTTCCCCCTCATCCTATTCATTATGTAATTGTAGGATAATCCCTTTTTATATGACTACAATGTTGCTGAACGAGTCAAAGATTTCATTAATTCTTCTTTACATCAGGTATGGGTGTATGGCGCTTCAACTGTCTCCTTTCACTAATTTGATCTTTTTGAAAAGAACAAAAAACTCCAATCTTTTTCTAATTGTACAGTTGAATGGTTACTAAGTACCTAATCATCGTGTAGGCCAATCTGACTCGAACAAACCACATTATGTGGACGATGGGTGACGATTTTGTATATCAGTATGCTGAATCTTGGTTCAAGCAAATGGACAAATTGATTCATTATGTTAACAAGGTAACTATGGAGTTATCTTGTTGTACGCACTTCACTTCTCAAGCAAATTCTTTCATTGTAAATCTGAGTTATCTTTTGTTTATTATAGGATGGACGAGTGAACGCTCTCTATTCAACTCCTTCTGTCTATGTTGATGCTAAATATGCTGCAAATGAAACTTGGCCGCTCAAATCTCATGACTATTTTCCGTGAGTGATAGCTGACTTGATATAGCACTCCGTCTCACACGGTTGTGTAAAGCAGTGAGTTTTGTATGAAATGGTCTCATATGTGAAATCAAACTAAATTGTTATATACTCCTACTTGTCATTAAATTATGAAGTTTAAGGGTTGGTCTCACATGTATGACCGTCTCATATGCGTTTTATGTTTGTCAAGATGCACCAGAAGACAATCTTCAATGCTTTGTATAATTGTATGACAATTTATTGTAGCTTACCTGATTCACTACGACATGAGCTTTTCATTCGTCGCTGAATCTCTAATGTCTATATTTTTCCCAGGTATGCGGACCGTGAAAATGCTTATTGGACAGGATATTTCACAAGTCGGCCCGCCTTCAAGCGATATGTTCGGTCTCTGAGTGGATATTATGTGGTAATAACTTGAGTATCCGTTTTTCATAAAGAAATTTTGATATAATAATGAAGAATTGTGAGTCTCTTCCATAATGTTTTCTGTTGTAATTGTGGCAGAATGTATACAACGTATAATCAATTTGACATCTTGTACTCCCTCCGTCTCATCCATTTCGTTACGTTTGCTTTCCGGTCGGTTACTTTATTTAAACATATGCGAGTGATGCACGACTATTTTGTGATTAAAGTTATGTGTATGTTAGCGTGTAACAATGTGGGCCTACCAATCACACGGTTCCAGTTCTGATACGGTAGATCAGTCATTTTAACACAAAAAACTCTCCTAAATAGATTATGCACAGAAATGGCTAAGGAGGACCAAAATGAAATATGTAACTATATGGTTGAGGCAGAGGGAGTATATATTTAAACATGTTTTTATTGTGTGTATTAGGCCGCACGTCAACTGGAATATCTTATTGGGAGAAGCCCAGCCGGTCCAAACACTTTCAGTTTAGGGGATGCATTAGGTACAGCGCAGCACCATGATGCTGTCAGTGGAACTGCTCAGCAGCACACGACAAATGACTATATGAGGCGCCTGGCTGCTGGAGCTTCTGAGGTGATTATCAACTTCAGAAATAAGCTCTTGAATCGTGACTGGCTTTGCGCTTAAATTTTTGCTTTTTTATTGGGTATATGGAACAAGAACAGTCCCAGCTTGACCGTATTTGCTTCTCGAAACTTATATTATGAGTGACATCTTATAGGCGGAAGAAGTTACAAATTCAGCACTGGGATGCCTTCTTGGTGCAAAATCAAAAACTCATTGCAATACCTCATTCATTAATTTTGACCAGGTAAAGTTTGAAACCGTAATTGTCTTGATGATCAAACTTGTGTCTACTTTACTACTATCAATTTTTAGACATCTTGATTGGTTACTTACCATATTTTTAATACACTTCACAATTTAATTTTATTTTATTATCCTGACCGCGTCTTGGATAGTTGTTTCTTTAATCTTTTGTTAACTTCTGTTATCAGTGTCAGCTTCTTAACATAAGCCACTGCCCGTCAACAGAACAAGCAATCCCAACAGGCCAAAGTTTGGTAATTAATCAATTTTGTAATTTTGTTTCTTTCTAAAAGAAGCTTTAGTTTTCCACATTTCATTGTTAATGATTTCTGCAGGTTGTGGTGGCATATAATCCGCTTGGATGGAATCGTACCGATGTCATCAGAATCCCAGTAAGCAGTTTATTTTCTTCCTGATTGCATCTAGTAATACTTAAAAAATTTACATTCGTGCCAAACATACTTAATCTGTACTTTACAACATGTAGATTGATTTAGCTATTTATGTCTAGGTCGATGATGCTAACCTCGTGGTCAAAGATTTCTCCGGCCATGTTGTGGAAGCGCAATATATTGAAATGGATAATGTGACAATAAAATTGAGAAACTTGTATACCAAGGCTTACCTTGGAGTAACATCAGCTAAGGCCCCCAAATTCTGGCTTTGTTTCGGTGTTTCTGTTCCGCCATTGGGTTGGAATACATACTTCATTTCCTGGAATAATGGAAAAGGTAAGCTCTTTGTCTACCAATGGTCTTAAACTGTACAGTATATATTCGTATTAGATCTGATTTGCTCATTATTTTATCTCTTTTTTTGTTGTTGTTGTTGTTGTTGTATATACCATAAAAGGGATCAAAAGAAGCAATTTAGTTGTTATGAACACTTGGCAGAATGGGACTGTTGATATCGGACCAGGAAAATTGAAAATGTCATTTTCTCCATCAGGTCAATTGCTCAACATGTTTAATGCTGAAACAAAGGTGAGATATATGGATTTTCTTCTCTCTTCTGTGAATCAACCATATTATTTCTAATAGCTTTCATGGCTCCACTTTTTTATGATTTTCTTAGCTTTGTGTATTGACTATTTATCCTCTTTTCCTTATTTTTTCTTTTTCATTTTTTTTACCTGTTGTGGATGGTTCAAATGATGATTCATGTTAGTCGACCAAATATCATTTGCTTTTGTTGAATTTGTTGTACAGAATTTAAGTGAGTAATATAATTCACTCTTTTCTGGAATTTTACATGCTCTAGGTTTTTCAACCAATGCAACAACATTTTCTCAGCTATAATTCAAGTATGGGTGAAACTGATGGTCAGGTATGCATTTAATTACACCAAGTCATTAAATAAAACTATTATTTATAACATATAACACAAAAGTATAATTGGCAGGCTTCTGGTGCATACATATTTCGACCTTCTGGTGATCCCTCTGCAGTGAACAGCTCGGTATCCAAACTCTTTCTATATTCAAGTTAGCTGTCTTATTTTATAATCGCAATTCAGTGAGTACATCTCTGAGCACCAATAAATAAGATTTAGATGCCGCTTGTATTTTGGTATTCTCTCTGTAGGGGCTTATGACGGTCGTCCGTGGACCGCTTATAGATGAAATTCACCAACAGTATGATTCTTGGATATACCAGGTTATTGATTTTCTTTATAAAACTAGTTGAGTATTTCATTTCTCTTTATTCTACAAAATATCTCAAGTTATTCATAATGTCATCTAGGTGACTCGACTATATAGGGATAAAGAGCATGCTGAAGTGGAATTTACTGTAAGCATCTGGCTATGTGTTGCATTGTTCTGATGAATTTGAAAGGACATACATTGTGATTCAACTGAATTGCGCAAATGACTATATTAACATTATTCAATTTCTTGTCAAAGATTGGCCCAATTCCCGTTGATGAAGTGGGTAAGGAGGTGATCACGCGGTTGAAAACAAATTTATCAACAAATAAGGAGTTCTACACAGACTCCAATGGAAGAGATTTCCTGAAACGGGCAAGTTTTTCTCACTATTTTCTCGCTTTTTCTTATGTTGGTGGGCTACAATGCTTTTGGGGGTTTATGTGCTTTGATTGATCCTAGATTCTACTGTTCCAATATTATTTCTATCAGGTTCGGGATTACAGAGAAGACTGGAATCTTGTGGTCAATCAACCGGTGGCTGGAAACTATTATCCGGTATTACATCATAATTTTTCTTTTGATGAATTTATTTTTTCACTCTTTATCTTATGGTTAATGAAATCCAATCTTTGATTATTCGTGTTTTTAGATTCCTTGGAACTTAGACTATACCTAATGTTTCCTTTTTTTTTTCACTTCATGATGTCTTTAGATAAATCTTGGTATATATGTAAATGACAGTAGGAATGAGTTCTCGGTTTTGGTTGACCGTGCAACGGGTGGATCCAGCATTCACGATGGTGAAGTTGAGTTAATGCTTCACCGGTAAGATATTTTTTGACCCATCTAATACACCCCTATCTGTTCCTGCCCCAAGAAAAATGATAAAATATGGTTGTCCAACCTTGTAATTCTCCCTCCTGATTTTCACTTTCCTTTGAGTAAGGTGCACACTTGTTGATGACGGTAAAGGGGTGGAGGAACCCCTCGACGAACAAGTTTGTGTGGATCGCACATGTGAAGGACTTACGGTATGAGCTTGTGTCTTATTCTCAATCTTTCCATTCACATGATATGTTACTTCAGTTTACACATAGGACCTTATGCATACTCATGTCTTATACGAAATTCAAGGATTTGGTTGTGGAACCTGTACCATTACCAAACCCTTGCCAATCCGACACTTTTCCTAGAAGAGCCAAAAAACGGAGACCCACATCACAAAAGTAGAGGAAGAGACTTTGTATGAAATACTTGGTTTGATATTTACGAGTAATAATTACTCTAAGCCTTCTTTCTAAACAGGCTTTGTGTTTCACTTTAAACAATAAAATAAGGGTGCTGATTTTCGAAGTACACATTTTACTTATCGCAGTACACTGTTGACAATTATACCCCTTCCATTTCCTCTCTCTAATCTATTCTCACTAATTTCACTCACCCATCATCCCTTAATTTCATGTACTACATTGATAAATTATTTTGATAAACGCGTTCATTATGTATTTCATTGCTAAATTTTCTTTTTACAAATACATATACTATATTGTCAAATTATTTTTACAATATTGCGTAAATTTTTTTTACGAATAAATATATTATCTACTACTTTAAAAAAAAAGTGAAAAAAAATCCTAATACAAACAATTGACTACACCTTTCTGTTAACACCACCACTACAAACAATGTGTTGATGACCAAATTTCACCAGTAAGTGGATTATACATCCGATGTACTACCACCAATTTTATAGTTTCTGAGCATTATAATAAAGTTTTTGAGTTTTGTTTTAAACATTATGAGTTTTACTATAAAGTTTTTGAGTTCATTCACTCAAATATTAAGATCAAATAATTACAATAAAACTCAAAAACATTACATACAAACTTAGTTAAATTTGAGTTTTGATGGAAAAAAAATTAAAATTTAACTTATAAACTTTAATAAGCTCAGAAAAAATACATATATGCTTAAAAATAAATAAAGTTTGAGATAATAAGCTCAGAAAAAATGCAAAAATGCTCAAAAACAAGTAAAATCTGAGGTAATACATCAGATGTATGTTCTTTTTTCTCAAATTTTACTGGATTGTTTATGACAAAGGGAGAACCAATGAACCATTGATTACATCATGCCAAATTTAAAATCAATAGTTTCGCAAGTGTATACGGCTTCCGAAGGCGACATTTCCAGTGAATTAATTTAATTAGTAACAATGAACTCATGACTTAAATTCATGTTCTATGTTCGGATTATCATTTATAATTGGATAATTTTGTGTATTCTTGAAGGAGGTAAATAGTTTTCGTAACAATAGAGAGAAGGTAGAGTTGATTAGGTTTTGGTGTTTTTTAGTGAAGGGTAGATAAATGGAAAGTTCGATACAAAATGTACTGTAATGAGTAAAAAATGTACTGTGAAAATAAATTTCGTAAAATAAATATTTAAAATTCATAAATATATTTATGTTTTGAAGACGTGTCCCTGAACCGTATCTTCATTCTAGGATAGAGTCATTGTGTCTAAAAATTGAGTCATGCTTTTTCTGACACTTTGATATACACCTGTTTCCAACACCTATGCCAGAGTATGAGTAGTTTAGGAGATTAGTTTAGGTCTTTTGCCTCTGAGTTATGCTCTTGCCTTTCGTGTTCTCTTTTCGTTGCAAAACAATCTTGGTACAGTTTAAGACTATTAGTTGGGTCTCTAACTGTATTCTTGTTATCTTCGGCTCTCATATCTAGATTCGTGGTCAGTATTCTATGAACATCCACAAGTTAGGATATGGAGCTCAATGGCGAAGAATTGTTGGTCAAGAAATCTACTCCCCGCTTCTTTTGGCTTTTGCTCATGAGGTACGGCTCAACTACACAATATAGTCGGAATTGGATATCAATGTGTGAAATCTAATGTATTAACTGCTGTACAGAATTCAGACAATTGGAAAGCTTCTCGGTTAACAAAAGCTACCTCCATGGATCCAAGCTATAGTTTGCCACTTAATGTTGCATTGATAACTCTTCAGGTACATGGTCATCATTGAAGTTCATTTCTACGTCATATTTGCCGGTCAAGTTTTCTGCTGATAATTTGAATAACTTTGCAGGAGCTTGAAGACAAGACTGTACTACTCCGGTTGGCACATCTTTATGAGGTAAAACCTATCGTTATCAATTCATTTGTTCATATATATTGAAAACATTACTCTAGAAGCTAATGTCGGGTTGGTAGCTTAACTAGAAAGAGTAGTGGTTGTTATTCATGACATGGTTCGAAATTCACGAGGATCAAAATCACCCGCACTTTATTGGTATTCAACTACGCTTTTCGATATTTTCTCAACTTTGCTTAAATGGTCATGTCATTAAAAGGTGGTATTCACAAGTCTCATAAAGCTGCCTACTTAAAATTTGCTCTCGTGGCTCCATTTACACTAAAAGAAATTGTGAAAGAAGCTAAAATGCTAGATTCCCACCATTTCAGTTCTGCGAAACTATTTTTACCCTAAGTAATTTCTGGGCTTTCTTTACTTAGGCTGGCGAAGATACTGTATACTCAAAAATGGCCGTGGTTGAACTCAAAAAGATATTTGCTGGAAAAACGGTAAGGTTTCATTGTCTTACCATAATTCTCTGTGATAAAAAACTCATGCAATTGATAGTGAGGGATCACAAGTTCTTAACCTAAGAAAAAGACTACACATTGTACTCAGCATTCTGAAATGTCGAAAACCAGTAAGAAACCTGATACATTAATTTGACAGATAAAGGAGATAAAAGAGATGAGCTTGTCAGCAAACCAGGAGAAGTCAAAGATGAGAAGGCTAGAATGGAGAGTCGAGGGCGACAATACTAACACCGGGGAGCAGACACCTCTTAGAGGAGGCCTTGTTGATGCTTCAACCCTGGTGGTTGAGCTTGGTCCTATGGAGATCCGTACTTTCTTGCTAAAGTTCTGAGTTTACATGCTTATTTTCCTCATTTTATGTAAAAGATATTGAAGAGTTAGGAACGATAAACACCTAAGAGGGGGAGGGGGTGAATTAGGTGTACCTTTTAAAAATTTTCTCAATTACTTGGTTAAGGATTAA
>VHZZ01023787.1:7021-17056 GCA_009801015.1 Silene noctiflora | reverse complement strand
ATATCTTTGTGTGTGTGTGTGAACACATGCTCTGCTAAGTCCTGATATCTTTTATATAGTTGTTCTTTACTTAGGATGTATCCCCGCGAAACTGACCGACCTGGTGACTGAGAGTGGATATTTTTGCACCTTCTCTTTTCGCGTGCATTGTATTAGTGTAATATGCATGTTTAATGATGTGTGAACCTGTTTAATCTTGTTGACAAGTGCAATACATGACTATAAGAAGAAAGGTGTTTCATTTCGAACACGTATATGGGTAATGCTTTGATCTAGCTGTTTGACAATTATGTGTTTATGATAGCATGTGAAGTGCAGTGATTGTATGATAGTATTCTGATTTAAGTTAAAAGTGAAAGGTTTGGAGCACGAAGTATTAACGATCAAACTGTGCAGTGTGATAGACCTAGTATGATAATGTTTAATGCGAATAGTACGAGCACGGGTGATAATAAAATGATTTGTGAAGTTTGTTTACTGAACATAATGTTAATTATGAGAAGTGTGATTCTTGTGATAAGATGTATGATTGTTTTAAGTGTATCATGTAAATTGACATAATTGTACAAGTATGAAATATACTAAAATGGAAGAATTATGTGACTTGCATGAATTTAGTATGACATGTGTAGTGATGAAAATTGATAGCTTGTGTAACGGCATGAGTAGTTTAATAAAAAGTTAATTGGCAACAATGTCTGTGTTATAATTAGAAGGATTTGATGTGTATGTCTTAAAAGTAAGGAGGATAAAACATGTTTATTGAATATGTGTGAATTTATGATTATTATTTATGAAATCCATGATAATTATCATAGATTGTGAAGTTATTGTTGCTCGTTATATTGCACCTTGTTGGTGTATAATGTGTTTTCTAGCGAAAAATGGTGGCTTGAACACCCATGATTGCATACTACCTCATTGTCGATATATATGTGTGTATGTGTGTGTGTGTGTGTGTGTGTGTGTGAGTGTGTGTGTGTGTGTGTGTGTGTGTGTGTGTGTGTGTGTGTGTATGTGTGTGTGTGTGTGTGTGTGTGTGTGTGTGTGTGTTTGTGTGTGTGTGTGGATGTCATGCATATTCGTCGTCCTTGACGATAGAACGTGATTAATTCGAGTAATGATGCGTGTTCAGAAGTGTGTGAGAAGGTGTAGTTATGTTTAATGTGTTATCATCTTATACTGGAATTTATTGACTGATCAACAAAAATAATGTGGTGCATATGCGCGTCAATATGAGTATGGTTATGTATGCCACCAGATTCCCATATACTTTTCTTTTATATAAACTTTCTCATCTGATGGGATTAATTATGTGAACTTTTTTGTATACGTGTTAAGAATGCGAAGTTATCAACCGTAGAAAGTGGGGTAGAGAACACAGGGCGAATTATTCTGTTGTGCTTGCTACATGTAAAATTTGCACCTATTTGAGGCCATCGGTTAACAATTACTTGGGTTGACTGAGTATAGAATGGGATCATAAGTGATGAACTGTGTAGTGAGCAAACCGAGGATCATGTTAATAATTGTATTCAAGTGTCATATCCCTTGACCTTGGCTTGTGAGTGAGTAAGAGAAAATGCAACGTAACTGTTGACCATACGAGTAATGATTTGGGACGAGAATAGACTTCTCACATGAAATGGGCTACGCGCCAAGCGAATATTGCGGGTCAGAGTGACTCGGAATTGTTTCGAAACTTATTCTGACAGTGAGATAGAGCATTGATTTAAAAGTTCATTTTCCACTCACTCACCCCTTGCCCCAGGTTCAGGATAGACGGACAGTTTGAATGTAACACCTGTTAGACTGTGAACGTTACGAGGGCTATTTTGAACAATGCTTTCTGTTTCAGAAACTGTTGAACATGTGTTGAAGTATGTTATGCATGTGGTGTAATAGTTTGTACATCTAGATTGAGTCAACCTAGAGGACGAAGTTTCTTTAAGGGGGATGAAATGTAATACTATGTGTTAGTTATGTTAGTTACTATTGCTTATACCTGTCACTTACTGTTATTTGTGGACAACAATGACATGTCAAGTGATACCTTGTAGTTATTTTGCGTTAGTTATGTTCCGAGAATGATGCGAACTTTGGGATAGAATGTCTCAACCCTGTTAATATGAGACTCAAGCTGCGGTTTGAGCTACTTGTTGTGATCTTATGAAACTCAAGTTGCGGTTTGAGTTATGTGAACCTAAATTGCGAATTAGGTTATACGTTGAGTTTGGCGTTAGCTTTAACCTGCGGGTACGTGAACTTCGGGACGAAGTTCTTTTAAGGAGGGAAAACTGTAATACCCCGTAATATTTTATATTATTTTATTTAGCACAACATGTATAATTTATTATATGCGTAAAACGAATTGATAGAACAAGTAATGTGCTTGTTTGATCGAGTTTAAGCTGAGTCGGGAATCACTTAAGTTGAGTTGGATTATAAAAACTAAACTTTCCACACAACAATCCATTTTACTTATTCTTAAAAAAAAACAAAACAAAACAAAACAAAAAAAAAAAAAGAGGAGAAGAGGGGCGACGAGAGGCGACGACAAGGAGGAGTAGGGCGCGCTTTTTCCGACTCATTTCTTGCTCATTTTTCATCCCCGTGATTGTAAGTTTAATCTCAATCCTTTCTAAATCGTTTTAATATAATTTTTATGCGATTTTATGAAGTTTTCCTCAAACCCTAATTTGATTGCTATCATATCATTGGTTTTTTTTATTGAATTAATGATAAAACGGTATTTTAAAAATTTGTGTGACGGTTTTAGACAAAAGGTAACTCGAGAATTGGGTAATTTGTCGAGTTGGCCGTGTTAGGCCGCGTTTTTGCCGTGTTTTGGCTCGGGTTGTGCGCGTTGAGAAAGCGTGGCCTAGCCATGGCCGAGCCATGGCCTAGCTATGCTTGGGCTGTGACCTTGAGGCTCGGGCGTGCCCTGGCTGTGGTGAGCCGTGGCCTAGACTATGCCTAGGGTCACGAGTTGGGTCACGTTTGTATAGTGGGGTCACGTAGTTTATTTTAATAGCGATATTTACGTAAGGTATTATATTATTAGGCACCGAGTTCATAGATGAGCACTTTTAAGAACATTTGAGCATTTTGCTGCGACGGTCTATAACTGAGGTAGGATTTTATCCTAGTCACTTATGTTAAGTATCATGTGGCAATGAGTATTTATTTATTTTATAAGAATTGCAAGTTATGAGGAAATATTGTGAAATGTTATATTTTGAGACCGTCACATGCTGAGCTGTTGTTTTATTATAAGTTAATGTGAATGTCATTATTACTTTATGAGATGATGTTGGTTGCCAGTGAGGCGATGTGATTGTGAAACGGTAATGTTAAGCCAGGCCCAAATGTGGTCGCGGTCCTGAGATGAATGTCATTGAGCCAAGCACGACTGCGGGTGTGGTCCTGATGAATTAGTAGGCCTGGCACGTGGAAGTCGAAGCGATGTGGTCCAGCAGACGGCGATGCGGTGCCGTGAGTGAATGTGAGGATAGATGGTGTGGTGTGTGAATTTACAGCCGTGCGTGATCACGGATGGCTGCGACTGTTCACCTCGAGACACTTGTGATGCTTGTTTACATTTCAGTTATAGTTATTGCAGTTGTTTAAGTTATTTACTTGTGATGCATCTCATATTGAACATATGATGACCGTGTTGTGTTTTGTTAATTGTCACCTATTTCGGGGGTGGCCTGTGTCAATCCATTCAATGATTTTCGCTTGAATGGGGAGCAGTATGATAAGCACGTTGGTTTGTAGCTGTTGGTTGTCGTGCTTGGTTGGGGAGCGTTACGAGATGGACGCCGAGTCTAGAGTTGCCACTTTGAGTCTTCACCATAGCTCAAGTTGTTTAATTCGTAGTTCGGTTGTGATTTATTTTATACTTCCGTTAACTTGGTTTGTAAATAGTCGAGACACCTTAGTTGAGAAGTAGTTTTAATAATAAAGCATTTGGTTTTGTTTATCTGTATTATTGCCTCAGGAAACTGAGATGGTGACACTCTTATTTCATTGGAAATATCTTGATAAGGCTTCTGATTAAATGGGAGTGTTACACCTTGAGCACCTTACCTTTCAACTTTTAAGTAAGGTGCGCTTGGAGAGAGATATGGACATAAGTGCCAACATCTACCACCCGTACACCCTCGAGTTTTTAACCACAATAAGTACCACGGGAATGAGGGAAAATGAGAGGATTAACTTTAGGTTGAACAAAGTGAGGCATTCCATCACTTATGATGAGGTGAGGGAGGTATTGGGCATCACAAAACCACCCACCCGTGTAAACCCACCGAGAGGGATGCTCAATGAGGTTTTTTGTGATCTTTCGGGGAAGCAATGTCAAACACACAACGACAAACTCTCCGCTATCACTAAACCCGTCATCCGAATCTTGACAAGGTTCATAGCTTGCAAATTCTTTTCAATGGGGGAGCCAACTAAGGTGAGTGATGCGGCGAGGGAGTGTCTTTGGACAATTCTTCCTAAGGGCGAGGGTGTTCCCGATTGGGCTAAGATTTTTTTCTGAAAGCTTGTGAGAGGCATAAGAAAAGAAAGGGTGGTCCTATTAATGGTGGAGGGATGGTCAGTTTTTTCGTGGCTAGGTACGTGGGGGAGATACCGGAAGACCAAATTCCCATTTGAGGGAATGGTTTTACAATGTCCAAGGGTTGGATGAGTGTCACATGCTCCGAGGTCAACCCGACCTTGACTTCCGATATACTTGGCTAGGGGTTGGGAGAATCCCATATATCACCCTCCCCCGAATTGCTCTTATCCCTAGCGGCCCCTGAGCCATTGATTTCTATTGCCCTCGTGAGGAAGCTCGTGAGGAAGATGATGATGAGCCACAAGCATCGAGGGTGAGGATATGAAGAGTAGCCACCCCACCAAATGTCAATTTGGAAGAGAAAGAAGAAGAGATTGAGAGATTGGAGAGTGGCCCGGCCATACATGACACACCTATGTATGATGAGGGGACAAGTTCAATCACCCCTTTTGAACCATGGCAAAAACAACAAGAGCTAAGATTGGTGAGCTTGGAACAATGAAAAAAATGCTTACAATGAGGATCAAAGGTTGGGTGCGGAGGTCGAGGCGGCTCAAACTACCATGTTGAAGGAAATAGCCCAAAGTCAAGAGGACTCTATTGCTTGGCAACAACAACAAGCGGCGTAATGGGAGGCCAACAAAGCCTTGTAGAAGGGTCAAAAGGAGTGGAGAGAGCAAGTAAACCACCAATTCAGATTCCAAAATGAGCGAGACCACCAATACATTGAGGACTCCTATGAAGATGCTCAAACTCAAGAGGACTCCCTTGGCATCATCTGTGGCCTTTTCGGCATGTCACTCCACACCAACAACCCCAATTACCAACCCACCATTAATCAACAACAAGTGGATGAAAGCTATGAAAGAGCAAGGAGAGTGCGGGAGAACCGTGAGAGGAGAAGGCGAAGCAAGGGAACCTATGAGCATGGAGGTGGCTCGAGTTCCCAACATGATTAGATGATGAAATAAGGTCTCTTCCACATTGAGGATAATGTGGAAAACAAGTGTGGGGGAGGGATTATCTTGTAACATATGTATATAATTCCCTTTTTGATGCATGAAAAAAAATAGAAATCTCGGCTAGGTGGGTAAAAAAGAGAAAGGTGGCCGAGGATGGGATGAAAACCCGAAAGAGCATCCCGGGTAAAATGAAGAAATCGAATTGCGAGCCACTATGATAGGAAAGGAAAATCTAAGGTGAAATCCCGAAAGGGAACCTTAGGTAAAAATAAGGGATTTTTAACAAAAAAATCGCAAAATGAAAAAAATGAAACACCAAAAAGATGGAGGGACAAGAAGGGAGTTATAAGGCGGGTCTTGGAAGGAGGTTAGCCTAGGATTTAATTTCTTTTTTAGTCACAAAATTGGTTTCAAATCTGTGGTTTTCATATGAGATACTTGTGTTGTTGATCTTCTAGGTATTTAGCCAACCTAGTAGCCATGAATTACAATGATGGAGTTATAAGGTGGTGCGATAAGGGGTTAAGAGTTGTGTTTGATAGGAGGATCGATGGATCACTTTGCTATTGCCTTGGGATAAGGCAAGAGTGACTGCAACTATTTGTGGTGATATAAGGAGGGCGACGTTATGATGATAAGGAGTTGGTGGTGTGTCGTGTCTTGTTTTGAGGGATGATATAAGGGGGCGAGTGAGAGAAGAATGCGTGTCAACCTTGAGTATAGATTTTATTTTAATAGGTCGATGTCAATTGAGGGAGATATAAGAAGGAAGTTGTGAGGGAAGAGTGGTCGAATTCTCCCACGCCCACTTGATGACCTCGTTTATAGCTACTTAGTCTTGAGTTTACTCGGGACGAGTAAGAGTTCAAGTGTGGGGGAATTTGATAGAGTCATTTTATGTCGAGTCAATTGAGTCAATTTAGGATGTTTAATAAGTTACAAAGACGATTTTGTGAGCTAATCTTTGACTAATGCTGGCATTTTCCATTTGCTTGTAATTCGGATATCTTGAGCTCGATTGTGGCTACCCCATTCAAAAGGTGAATTCAAAGCTTCTTGCCAATGAGTTGATTGGGAGATCCCGTCTTGCGCTAGCCAAACCCTGAAGTTAAGAACCGAGGCACAACCAATTGAAGATAGGAGTACAAAACCAAAGTGATAGGTCGAGTTTTGAAGAAGGGGCCAGAAAAAGGCGCGGCCTGTGCATTTTACTGAAGACACGGGCCTAATATTCCGCATGTGGGCTTCTTATGACGACTCATTTCTAGGTTTTTGTGCACCCATATAAATAGCTCAACATTTGAGAGCTAGAATTATCTTATGCTTGAATTTTAACCTTGTAATAATTAGAACAAAATCCTTTGCCATTTTATGTTAATCTTTCCTTATTTCTTGGGTTGTAAGACAATTATGAGGAGCTAAATCTTCTCTTCTTGGTGTAATGTCTTGTAAAGCTTCTAACTTTGGTAATTGTAAGACTCTTAAATCTCTTCAAATTTATTTTCCATATGTTGAGTGAATAAGTGTTTGGCTTAGCTACCCTTACATGTTGTTTACTTGATTATTGGAAATCCTAGAGAATTGGGTTCATTTATCTAAGATTGTTGAAGCATGCTTATTATGTGTTGAATTTGGTCAAAGGATTCACATGATGAGTAGGAAAGTTTATGCCTTTTCTTGTTTGCATGAGTTCATCTTATGAGAATTGGTCCTAGCCAAAGTGCCTTGGTGAAAATTCTTCATGTTCTTATTTGGTCACATCTCATAGTATTGAGTTGTTGGGTAAATTGATGGATGCATATGCATGGGTTCATTCATGTGTGTCATTATTTTGATATGGTGGTAATAGGTTGATAAAATAGGAAGAGTAGAAATAGTCTAACTAGCAATTGTTGGTTGCTAAGGATAGGTTACACCAAGTCTTTTTTCCATTTGATTTCTTGAACATTAAGTGTTTGTGGAATTGCCTATTAGAACAAAATTTGCATTTTTATTGAAGTTCATGTCTTTCAAACCAATCTTTTCCTTCAATGTTTCCTCTACATGTTTATCTTTGTTTATACCATTTTTTGTTATAAGTTTAATTAGTAAGTCTTAAAGTGTGATTAGTATCTTAATAAGTCGTTAGAGTGTTAATTAGTTCGTCATATAATTTTTTTTGGGAAACTGTAAGCTTCTCATGAAAATCGAAATATTCCATACAACTTATCACATCATACAATCAAGATACATTCCATAACAATACTTTAAGTACTCTTAAGAACATGTATCCAATCTAAAACTCTACTATTTTTAGTACGTAAATCACATTGCTCTAATCTCATCTTTACTTCATTTCTGACATTCCTGCAAACTGCTTCAGGTCTGATCATGCTGCCTTCTAATCTACATTGATTCCTGATATGCCAGATTTGTGCTAACAGACATGCCATAATCAATGTTATCATCTTCTTTTTGCACAGGGACTGTTGTCTCCAAGTAACCCGCCACTGCATAAAGTCCTGATAAGGGATATCAACCAGACACCAACTAGAAACCAGTTGCACACACATTTTACTGAAGCTACAATCAAAGAAGAGATGATCATGACTCTCCTCTTTGTCTGCACATAAGTAGCATCTGTTTTCCTGAATGATTTGCATCCTCATCAATCTATCTTGTGTTAGCAATCTTTGTTGAACTACCAGCCAACACATGAATCCATGCTCAGGAAGTAGCCATCTATTTAGCACCCATGGATACCAACGGACTTGAGCACCAATAGGTTTCAGCCATTGATATCCTTCTTTGATAGTGTAATGCTCAACATCATCATTTGAAAATAAATAATGTTTATAAATGTTCTTGACCTGACATATTTTCCTCCAAGCCCAGCTAGTCTCAACCCCAGGTTCATACTCACTCCACTCTTTATTCTTTATATAAACAACATGTACCTAACGAACCAAGACATGATCAACTTTCTTGGCTACCCACCAAACATACTTTCCAATAGTGGCAATGTTCAGAACATGAAGATCTTTGAGACCCAATCCCCCTTGGTTCACTGATTGGCATATGTTCTCTCATGCCACCAAATCTAGTGTTTATTTCTGTTCATTACCATGCCATAAGAACTCCTTGCAAACTGCTTCAATTCTGCCAATCACAGCCTTGGGGAGAATAAAAATTCTAGCCCAATAGCTATACAAATTACTGAACACAGTTTTGATCAGGACTAATCTTCCTACATAAGATAATTTCCTTGAGCCTAAACCTCTGATTCTATCCACAATCTTCTCAATCAAACAGGTACAATACAGTATTGACAGTCTTTTAGGAGAGACGTTGACTCCTAAGTATTTGAAAGGTACTTTTCCTCTCTGCATTCCTGAAAAAATCTCAATCTCCTGAACCAGCCTGTCAGTCATACCATTATAGTAGAAACTAGATTCCCTCTATTCATGATCAGTCCTGAATCCTTGAAAAATAGTCAAAAGCTCTCAGTAATAGTTCACAAGAAGCTTTGTCTCCTTTGCAAAATAATATAATGTCATCAGCAAAACAAAGATGGGCAAGCTTTAATTATTTGCATAGAGGATAGAATTTAAACAGCTCAAGTTTTTGCACTATCCCAAGCACCCTGCTGAAATATTCTAAACAGAGAGTGAACATGAGGAGAGAAAGGGGATCTCCCTGTCTGAGTCCTCTCATACCCTTAAAAAAACCAAAGGTTTCCCAATTTAAAGCAATTGAATATGAAGAAGTGGTTACTGTAATACTCCAAATATATTTGATATTATAACTATTACTAATTTTTTCTTATTTTAATATATATTTTATTACTAATTTAATTTAGGCTTTTGTTTTTGTTTATTAGAGGAGTTTAGGTTTTTAAGAAAATTTTAGTAATATGGATCAACCAAGTTTCCTAATCCCCTTATATATAAAATGTTAGACAAAACCCTAAAATTTTTTTGTATACTTTCTCGTTCCTCTCCGCCTCCCTACATTACAACTTTGATTGATTAAATTGAAACTTACTTAATACGCATTAATTCCGTTCCTCCTTATTGCCATTAATCTTTGTCTACCACTATTGATCTCTCAAATTTCAACGTATTAAGTCAATATAAATTTGGTGTCACTCCTGTTTATTTCTATGGCACCAACCAAAGCATTGTTGTTTTCACGTCTCACCAAGTACACTGTACACTACCTACTTTCTTCTCGTTTATCTGGTAGTTTTTACTGTTCGTACCGTTGTGAGCAATTCCGAGTTGGAGGTAAGGTAACACGATTCTGCCTTTCCTAATACTATTATTATTGTTTGAGGTTGTGTGTATAATTGTTATTGGCTTAATTGATTTAAGTGCTGATATTTAATGGAGGTATATTATTGTTGTTGTTTGCTATTGCTATTAGTTATAATATAGTATTAGTTATTTATAGTTGAATTAAGTTGGCAGGAGGATTGTAGTTTTGTATACTGGGTTATTAGTTTAGTTTATGGTTGTGGTTACG
>VHZZ01023773.1:2630-13678 GCA_009801015.1 Silene noctiflora | reverse complement strand
AGGGGTCTTGCGAGATTATCACAACTAATTCATATCCCTTTAATTTTGTTCAAATCAATCATACATAAAAAAACCAAAAATACAATACATTCCGCTGCGATTTTATTAAACTCAGACGTTCAGAGGTCATTCGAACAGTCCCAAGATCTGTTCAATATTAGTCCGAGTTATTTTACATCAAGTTTGTTAGCACTTCCCAACCTCTTGAACGCATTCACATTGATCTATGTGGACATATGCGCATCATAAGTAAAGGTGGAAGCCGCTATATTTGTTGCAGATGATTTTTCAAGATATGTGTGGCTACTTTTCCTAAGTTTTAAAGACCAAGCATTTGATTAATTTTTAATTTGGGTGAAAAAGGTCCAAAACAAATTTGGTTTGAAACTTGTCTCTTCGAGATCCGACCATGGAATCGAATTTGAAAATTCATCGTTTGAAGCTTATTGTAATGAGTGCGGTGTTAGCCATAATTTTGCGGCGACTAGAACTCCTCAACAAAATGGGGTTGTGGAGTGAATGAACTGAACACTTGAAAATATGCCTAGGACCATACTCATTAGTTCTAAAGTGCCAAGAAACTTTTGGTCCGAAGCCGTGAACACGTCTTGCTACATCTACAATCGTGTCATGATTAGAAAAATCATTGATAAAACCCCTTATGAGTTACTAAGAGGAAGAAAACCAAACATCTCACCCTTAAAATGCTTCGGTAGTAAATGCTTTGTTCACAACAATGGGAAAGACAACCCAGGCAAATTTGTTCCTCGTAGTGCGTAGATACCTCATTTCCGCACCTCCCGCCAAACACCCAGTGGTGATTGGACCGCATGTTTAATATACAAAGCGATTTTATACATTTCATAAATTCGTCGACAAGTGGTAGCTCAAACAGTCATGTCAACCCCTTGGTCATCATTTACGTGCCGATACGGTCGTTCTGGCAGTAATTAGAATATATTTGGAGTCCGGGTCAACAACCATCTTCATTTTCTGAAACCGTCTCAATACCGAGTCGGAGTATTCTAGAGTTTTCCTATAATATTATTTATATATTTTAAAATCTCGAAAATATCTTGCCTTACGGAATATGGAAGTCTACATCTTCCTTAATTCCTAAATCAAACCGCGAAAATCTTTCTTGCTGAGGATGAAAAGCCTCGGGAGAGGACGCAATGGGCACTGCGCCTCTTGGAAAGGTCGCAGTTCTTGCTGCGCCTCTTCCTGGGCTGATTTTCACCAGTTTCCAGAATATTTCCGGATTCTTTTCTAAATATTATCTTTTTCCTAAACTTACACCACACCTTGTGATTATTATAAATAGAGGCCTTCGCCTCACATATTCTTCATGCGAGTGTCCAACCCTTCTCTTCTCTCTTTGAATTCTAAGACCACGTGTTATTGTTTTGATGCCTACGTGCTTGATCTACTCGACCACGTAAGCCTAGATCCTTCTAGGTCTCAGTCTCGTTTGCATGACCAACCAATCTGACCAACTCCACTCAATCTAATTAATCAATCGCTTCTTAATTCCTTTTTCAAGGGCATCTTTCGAATCTACATCGAGTCAAGCAAGCACTAAACGACAATTTAGTTAATCTCTCTTCGTAAACATGTAAGTTTGAGGGTGTAAATCCCAATTTGTATTTTATTTTCTGTATTTATAATTATGTAAGGATTTATATAATCACGCTCAAAGTTGTTTTCAAAATCACTGTTTTTAAACCGTTTTGACGAAACAACAGGGAAATACTGCCGAGAAGAATCGCATTAGCAAATGAGCCTTCTGGAATAGTCGCGGTATCTGCTGCACCTTTTCCAGAGGTGCCTTGTCTGCTGCTGCTCTTCTTCTTCCTCCTCGAGTACTAGCTGTTTCGCCCTTTCTTCTGTATTTCGTTTTCTTTCTTTCTTTTGTAAATTTCTAGTTTCTTAATTTATTTTATCAAATCCTTTCCGACTTAAATCCCTTATAATTCGATATTTGAGGGTTTTCATCACTTATTCAAATCCGAATTTCAATGGTTCGATTTTTCCCAAATCAAATCATTAAAATTTGACTTTTAGATATATTTTTTGCATTGTGACGATCTCTCATGTATATAATCTGTATAACCATCTCAGTTTCTGTAATACACCAGTTTTGTGACATCGGGATACTCGGCCGAGTAAGGGCTACTCGACCGAGTATCCAGTTGGGTCGGTCGAGTTAGGCGTACTCGATCGAGTGTCTTGCACTCGGTCGAGTGTGGCTTACTCGGTCGAGTGACTCGTACTCGACCGAGTATCCGGTCCATTTTGGGTTTTAACGAGATTGATATAAATAGAACGTGATTCAAAATCATTTGTCTTTTTATTCTAAAAACTCTCTCAAAACATTTCTTGCACTGGAAGCGACGTAAGAACTGCCTCACATTCATTTTATATCAATCCAAGGCCGTAGTTGATCATTTGTTGGGGCATATTTTCATCCTTATTCTTTTAATCGATCAGGTAAGTTATCGATCTAGTCTTTTGCGATTTATGGGGTAATTGTTTGGAACCCTAATTAGAGTAATTGGGGGTTTTGCGATTCGATTGTGTTTAGGCAGTGGTTGATTGTTTAATTATATTTCTAGGAGGAGATTTCTTAGAGAAGCCTTTCTGCCTGCTTGCCTGCTTTGCCTGATTTGCTTATCAGGTAGGGTTTCCATACTCAGTTGCCTATAGAATATTATGTGATTAATGTGACGATTGTTGTACTGGTTATGATTGTTATATATGTTGTGGTTATTTTATGTGGTGGATGGTGGTATTTATTAGTGTTAGAGTTGGTTGGTTTGTGATCCATTGTGAGAGGTGGTCTCACCCCCATTGTTCGCCTATTGCGTTCTCTCAGCGTAAGGGGGATGTGCACATTAAGTAACTGGGTTCGCTCTGCGGAGCGGGGATTTTGGTGTTAAGACTACGGTCCCCACTGGCAGGGATAGATACCTCGGTGTGTAGTCAGTTTGGCTGTGATGGAGATGGGAGTTGAAGGTTGCTGGTTGTGTTGGATGTTGTTTATACATTATATTGTGTATTGTTGTACAGTTGACTGACCCCGTGTTTGTTTTACAAAACTGTGATAATCCATTCGGGGATGGTGATCAGTTGATCTAGCAGGTGATGATGATTTCATGGTTGCTATTGATGCGGGTTCGCAGGGGCAGAGTCATCACCTTCTTTTTGTACTCTTAGCTTCCACATGTCTTAGATCTTGTTATCACATTTGTATTTTAGTTTGGTTTTGTATTTTGGCACGTTTCTGTTGTAACTGTTTTAATAAGCTAAACTTTATATTTGTTTCATTATGGTTTCTATGATGTTCACTACCTCGGGTAACCGAGATGGTAGCACCCTTATATTCGGAGGTAGTCCTTGGTAAGGTGCCTCGGAGTATGGGGGTGTTACAATTTCGAGTTTAATATGAATAAATACATCTAAATTAACCAACTAACAATAACAACCCGCGGGTCTGACTTTCATAGTCAGAGCTCAACTCAAGAATAGTCTCATAAGGTGATGCGCCTCTTCCAGAGGACGCACCATATGTTGCGCCTATTCTGGGTTGGCTTCTGCCTGTGAACTCTTCTCACTTTGACGTAGCTTTTTAGGTTATTTTAATTGACTATTATCCGTATTATCACTTTGTATTTCGACATATTTAATCCTTTCTTTTATTTCCTTTCTTTTGTTTTCTTTAAACCCTTTTAAGCGTGTTTATGTCGTAAATTCAAATTCCCATTGTAATTTGTCCTATTGTAATTTATTTATTTATTTTTGCTTGTATGATTTAATTACTTGGCAATTCACATGTAATGAATTAAATTCTCTACTTCGACGTAATTGTTTGCTAAATTGTATGTTAACTGACTTAGTCTAAATTCACATGCTAGGATTAAAATGTGGATGTTGTATTGCATGCATATAATCAACAACATATCAAATATAGATTATTTCTCTGATCATTAGTAGAGGCTGCTATTGAGGCGGGCGAGATTAGATGTTCAAATAAAGAGCTTCTTAATATGTGCCCTAACCCCTTAATCAGATATCTGTGAGCATCCATGTTCATTGGCATCGCGAGAGTCATTCTAGACATAGAATGCTAAGGGTAGTGAATTTCTTAGTGTTACGTCACTACTTTGTGTCTTGACATGGCATGAGGTATCCGAACGGTTTCAATTTTCCACAAAAAATGGTGGCGACTCCATAAATGCAGGCTTGTTCAAACCATTCACTGGTTTCAATTCCTTTCAAAACGGTAACGACCCATGACGTGCTTTGGCTCACCAAAGTTCCGTGGGAGAAGAGTCGCCGCCTCAAAATCACAACGCGCGGGTGGCCAAGTCCACATAATAATGAAGGAGTCTTTGTTGGTTATTCCGATCATAGTAAGGCCTACAAAGTGTATAACAAAAGGACTATGAAAATCGAGGAAAGCGTCCATGTAATATCTGACGAATCTAATCTTTTTGTTTCAAATATACAGGTTGATGATGAAGATGATGACGATGATAATTTCGAGATTGATATGATTCTTCATGATATGGATGAAGTTGTTGATGAGGTTAGGCAACAGACAGTACCACTGTTGCATGATGGAGCAGGCCAAAATTCAGGGAGAATTAACTTCTCCTCCACTCAAAATGATGCTGCCTCATGCAAGGGAAATGAGGGTACAAATAAACAACCCACTCAATCAAAAACCATGCCACACACACCCTCACAAAATACCTCTGATGCAATAGTGACATCCACTGTGACACCAGAGCAAGACAATGCTTCCAAAACTCTCATCCCAAAAAAATGAAAAGATTAAAGTTCTCATCCTCTTTCTAACCTCACTAGTGATTTAACCTTTGGAATAAAAACCAGATCATCGCTCCAAAAATTTTGTGCCTTCAACGTATTCCTTTCTCAAATGGAACCAACTCATGTCACAATGGCTCTCAACGATACATTTTGAGTGACGGCTATACTGGAGAAATTGGAGCAATTCGAGAGAAACAAGGTATGACATCTTGTCCCTAGACCCTCTCATCGTACTGTAATTGGTACTAAGTGGGTCTTTCGCAATAAGCTTGATGATGTTGGAAAAATCGTAAGGAACAAAGCTAGACCAGTGGTGCAAGGTTTTAGCCAACAAGAGGGCATTGATTATGATGAAACCTTTGTACCGGTAGCTAGGCTTGAAGCCATACACATGCTTCAGATTTTGCATCTCATATTGACATAAATTTTTTTCAAATTAATGTCAAAACCGCATTCTTACATGGGTATCTTGAGGAAGAAGTTTTTGTCGAACAACAACCGGGCTTTATAAACAATGAGTTCCCCAACCACGTTTTCAAACTTTATAAAGAACTTTACGGTTTAAAAAAGGCTCCCAGAGCTTGGTATGATAGGCTTTCAAAGTTTCTGTTGTAAAATGGTTTTTTACGTGGTTCGGTTGATAAAATATTGTTTATCAAGTCACAGTTTGAGGAACTGTTGCTTGTGCAAGTATCTCAATGACATCATTTTTGGTGCAACAAATGAAGTTCTTTTTAAATACTTTTAGGATATAATGAAAATCTGAGTTTGAAATGAGCATGATGGGAGAGTTAGGATATTTCCTTGGTCTTCAAATCAAGCAAGTTAAGGATGGAACCATGATCCATCAACAAAAGTACTTTAAAGAAATGTTATGTAAGTTTGGGTTGACTAATGTTAGACCTTATGGTACACCAATGGTAGGTAACCTCAAACTTGACCAAGATGAAAATAGTAAGAGTGTTAGTGAAACCGTGCATCAAGGTATGATCGGCTCATTACTCTATATAACCGCTAGTCGACCCGACATTCAATTTAGTGTATGCTTGTATGCCCGTTTCCAATCAAATCCTAAGGAATCACATTTCAAAGTCGTCAAAAGGATTTTTAGGTAATTGATTGGGACACAAGGTCTATATCTTTGGTATCCATCTCACTATGAACTTGATCTTGTAGGATTTTTCGATGCGGATTTCGCGGGTTGCTCGATCGTTGGATAGGAAAAGCACTTTGGGTATAGATATATTCGTGGGACCATGTCTCATTTCATCGGCTTCAAAGAAGCATAATACCGTTGCTCTATCCACGGCGAAAAGTGAGTATGTGAGTGTGGCTCTTTGTTGTGCAGAAATCCTATGGGTTCAACAACAATTGCACGACTATGGTATTATCTTTCACACTACTCAATTTTATTGTGATAACATTAGTGCAATTAACATTTCAAAGAACCCAATACAATATTCTCGGACAAAATATATTGATATAAAACATCATTTTTTGCGTGATTGTAACACTCCGACCCAAACCTAGGACCGGAAATATTAGCCACGGTAGCTCGCCAGGCTATGTACTGGTCCCACATACCAACACGACTCCTTCCACCTTATTTTATCCTCACTCATGCGCATCCCAGAAACCTTCCCAGGAGGTCACCCATCTTAAGACTACTCCCAGCCAAGCACGCTTAACTGTGAAGTTCTTTCGCATGGATAACCAGAAAAGAAAGTGCACTTTGTTGATATGAGTAGTACTTTCAATCCCTTTAAGCACTAGTCAGATTTTAAGCCTATCAATGGACCTCTACAAAGGGGTACCCCACCCGAATAACGTATTCTGTTCAGTGAAGTATTACACACCCCCACTTGAAGAACGCAACGTTGTGCTTAGCAGCATCTGGCCGCAGCCGAGCCAAACCCAGAATCCTCTCCCACTAGGTTGTTGACCCGGATACTCTAGACCATAGGCTCATCAGACGGTCGCAGGATTGCTCTGATACCACTTGTAACTCCCCGGTACAAACCTAGGACCGAAAATATTACCCACGGTAGCTCGCCACGCTATATTGGTTCCACATACCAACATGAGTCCTTCCAGCGCATTTTGTCCTCACTCATGCGCTGTAAAACATCAGTTTTCTGGTCTGAGATTAGTCGGCCGAGTACGGGATACTCGACCGAGTAGGTGGTGTGGTGATTTTTGTCAGGCTTCTGACTTGTGAGTACTCGATCGAGTGTGTGGGTACTCGATCGAGTGTGGCGTACTCGACCGATTGTCTGGTTCGTTTATATTATTTTCCGCGGTTTGATTAAGGTAATTTGGGAAGCATATAAATAAAGTTTTATCGACTTAATCATTTTACAATTATTTTTAAAACACTTTTCACAAAGTTGACAACGACGTTCACTGCTTCTTTTGTTATTTTAACCAATCCAAGGCTAGGTTTCATCGTTTTTGGGGATTTTCGCATCTTAGCACTTGTTAATCGTTGGGTAAGTCTTCTACCTTAGTAATTTATCTTTTGTTAAAGTAAGGCAAACCCTAATTGGGGTATTTGGGTGTTTATCATATTGTATGTTGTGGTATTGATTGATTTATATCATAATAGGTGAGGACATCGTAGAGGAGGCATTCTAGCTTGCTTGCTTGTGTTGTTGCTTGGATTTCTGATCGGGTAGGGTTTCCCTACTCAGTTGGTTGCATAACTGGTATAAGATGTGATTGTGATGGTTTACTGTTGTTATTATTATGATTGAGATTATTCTGTTTGGTTATTGGATGTTGTTGTGGAGCCATTTTCGGGAGATGGTTCCAACCCCATGTTCACCCCCTTGTGACTCCCGTCACAAGAAGGATGTGCACATTAATGATCTGGGTTCGCTCGTTGCGATGAGCGGGGATTTGGTGGTACGACTGTGGTCTTCACTGGCGATGTAGATTACCTGTTGCGATTGGTAATCTGGCAGGAATATACACCTTGGTGTGTAATCAGTTACTGGTTACTATGGATTTTGGAGGATGCTTGCTACAGTTTAGATTGGATTGTGTATTGGTTTATATTTCTATAGTTGTTATATTGGTTATGCAGTTGACTGACCCTATTATTGTTTTCAAAACTGTGTTGATCCATTCGGGGATGGTGAGTAGTTGGTTTAGCAGGTATTGGATGTGGATGTAGCTCGCAGAATATGGACGGGGAAGAGTCATCACATGTTCTTTAGCTAGCTTCCGCTGTCATTTTATACTTTAAAGTTTTCCACTTGTTACACTTTACTTTATTTGGAGTTGTAACCATTTTGGTTGGATTTTTAGTTGTATTTTGATTAAACAACTTTATATTTTAAATATATGTTCTATTATTGTCCATTTGATATACTTTACCTCGGGAAACCGAGATGGTAGCACTTCTATATGCTAAGGTGGTCCTTGGTAAGACACTTTAGTGTAAAGGGGTGTTACAAAATGGTATCAGAGCGACAAATTTGGAACCTACAACCAATGATCAAAATGAACATAGGACGTCTAAATAAAATGAACCCGGGTAGGAGTTGTTTGGAGCTATCGCAAAGGCGTGGGAGACTTCCTAAGGCCGCAAATTTGCCCTTACAACTTTGAGCTGGTCACTACGGGGTGTGTCAAGGGATCGTTGTATGTTTGTTTGTTCTTATAAGCATGTTGGATGCAAGTATGATGTGAATTGGATGGAAGTTGTTTGGAGTATATGGTTAATGTGTTGGAGATGTATGAGCATGAATTAGTGTTATTGTTTGGTTTTTGCATTTAGTAACATGTGATTAGGAGTACTTAGTATATGTGAGGGTATTTCGTTTTTGGCATGACTTGACCGAGTGAGGCAGGGACTCGACCGAGCCCCTGACACTCAACCGAATGGGTAATCTGTGTGTTTGGACAATAGCTTCTGGAAGTTGGTGACTCGAACGAGTGTGTAAGCACTAGATCGAGTAGCGTGTACTCGATCGAGTACGTGTTTTGTGGATTCTGGTCAGTTTCTGGAGTGGTAGCACTCGATCGAGTACGTGTTTTGTGGATTCTGGTCAGTTTCTGGAGTGGTAGCACTCGATCGAGTACGTGTTTTGTGGATTCTGGTCAGTTTCTGGAGTGGTAGCACTCGATCGAGTACGTAGGGGACTCGACCGAGTGGCGTGTACTCGAACGAGTGGCGTGTACTCGACCGAGTGTCTTTGGATGCTCGACCGAGTACCCTCTTTGGGCGGTTTATGTTTGCTTTGGGCCGTAGGCTATGTGCTTACATTCGTTCACCTTTTATAGCTCAAAGAATGCCGCCAAAGAGATCAGCTGCATATATGAGGGCTGCTGAGATGAGTATTGAGCAGATTGCCCATTTGATCGAGCATGAGGATGCACTTACTGAGGCTCTTAAGAATGTGGGGAAGGCGAAAGAGGTGGTCATCTATGCTACCAAGATGAGCACCATCATCTCGCACTTTAACCCTATTACCTACGAGGGCACAGGTGCGCCCAATCTGCTTGATAACTGGCATCGGGAGATGGAGAGTGTCTTAGAGGTTATGAACTGTCCGGATGAGGCGAAGGTGGAATAAGCTGTGTTTTACCTAAGGGATGAAGCTGGAGTATGGTGGAGTCGGGAGAGGGAGAGTGCTCGGGAGTTCTACAGGGATTTGGGTGAGCCCGCTATTCCTTGGGCTGAGTTCAAGAAAGCCATGAGACATCAGTTTGTTCCGGAGCACATTCAGAACAAATTAAGGGCAGAGTTTAATTCTTTCCGTATGACTGAGAGTATGACTGTGGCGGAGTAATACCGCAAGTTCAATGAGTTATCGCGCTACGTAGACGACATGGAGTTAAGCCAACTGAGTCTGGCTCTCCGTTTCGAGCAGGGGTTGTTGCTGAGGATCTTAGAGAAGTTACCTGCTGGGGTTCCCACAAACTTGAAGGAAGTTTATGAAAGAGCTGGTAATGCAGAGAGGTTGGTCGACATGGCTAAGGAGGCCAAAGAGAAGGGAAATGAGAAGAGGAAGCCAGACCACGAGAGCAGTGGGCAATCGGGCTTCAAATATGTTAATTACAACCAGGGTAAGGCTTTCTCGGGTCGATCCGACTTTAGTGGAGGTTTGTCTTATGGGGGGCGTGGTGGTCGGAGCAGCAGTGGCAACTCCGGGTTTCAATGTTATAACTGTGGTGGTACTAGCCACAAGAGATATGAGTGCACGAGCCTCGGCGGAAGGGGTTTCCAGAGGTAGCAAAGAGGAGGCTATTCACAGGCTCCGGGATAGAGTATGGCTAGCAACCGACCAGCTAGGTCATGGCATAGTCATGGTCGTCAAAGCAACAACAATGGCAACTTCAACCGTAACAATAGAGGGACTTTTCAGCGTCAGAATGGTAATGCAAATCAAATTCAGCTGCTAAGTCTACTGCATCGGCAAGCACGGTACAGGGTGGAGGTCAAAAGAATAACGGAAAGTTGTTCATTATGGACAAGCAGGCGGCTGAGGATGATGCACAAGTGGTCACGGGTACTTTTCTTATCAATAGAATTCCTACTTTTGTTTTATTTGATTCGGGGGCTACGCTCTTTTGTATCTAAGGGTCATGTTAAATCTATGGGTTTGGGAGAGTATAGCTCTGTAAAAGATGAAGTTTTCATACCGTCTAGTGAGTATGTATCTTATGGAAGGTTGTATAAAGGGGTGTCTATGGTTCTTGGGCAAGTCAACTTTCCAGTTGATTTGTTTGAGTTTCATATGGATGGGTTCAAGGTCATAGTCGGGAGGGATTGGCTGGGGAAGTATAGTGCAACTATAGATTGTCATTAGAAGAAGGTGACTTAAGAGGACCTAAGAGAGTTAGAGTGTCTTACTGTGGGTTTATGGTCAAACTCAAAGTCAAGATTATTGCATCTGTGACTTTGAAGTCGTACTTGAGGAAGGGTTATCCTATGATCCTTTGCCATGTAAAGGATACTCGGATAGAGGAGCCATTGATAAGTACTTTTTATATGCATTTTTATCCCCTATTTTAGTTCTATTTTACTAATCATTTTAACACTTGTTTAGTATTTTGAGCTAATATCGTGTTCTAGTTGCATTGTCTTGCTTTTAACGTGTTTTGTAGGAAATGGAGCTTTTAGTAGCTAATTCCCGACAAATACGAGCAAATATCGAGAACACAAGCTAAGTAGAGCAAGGATTGGGCCATGCATGGCCATGCAAGAA